>NW_019091518.1:322669-479184 GCF_001949145.1 Acanthaster planci
GATATCCATTTTTTCTGTACTTTAAGTGTACTGCCAAGAGCAAGTGTTCTATCAATCTGTATGCATTGCACTAATCAGACCCAAAACCCCCACTTTGTTCTGAGGGACTGTGCGAAACCTCATTCACTGAAATTGTTGTTAATCCTTCCTGATCTTTGTGGATCTAAATCTGGCCATGCTTACCGATAAACAGTTTAAAGAGTTGAAGGTCAGTTTCATCGAAACAGCTACTTCTATCATTCATGGCATCCTTCATCCTGTGCAGATATTCAAAAGCATCCACAGTTCGCACCTGCTTGTTGATTACCAGAGATTTATTGTACTCCTGTCGATAACCACAACATTAAAATCACACAAATCTTTCTCCACAAACTTTACTACACCACTCTTTTATATGGAGACTAAGTTTATCAAAAGGTATCCACCACTGCATGGAATGAAAAGAATATTTCTACTTCCCAAAATTTATCCTTAAGTGCAATCTGCTTGTTCCATATTTCCCTACTCAATTCATTATTACTTTCATAAATTAGAGAACACTCTCCCATACCATTAAATGAGTAATACAGGTTTGCAGCATGCGGTAGACAGCGTCCTGCCCGTTCTTGATGAATATTTGTGCACTGCGCTTCATTCGGTCACACCACTGACGATATGCCTGGCTACCTCGCTGGCTGGGGATGCACGCAGACCTAATGAATTTTTGGACGTCCAGACCTATAGGAAAACGTACGTACACTTGATTCCTAAAACAAACATTTTTGGCTAATACTTTTTTTTTTAGATCGATCAAATGAAATGCTCATTGTCAGCTTCCATGTGGTGATACGACAATTTTCTCAATTCTGGCGAGAGAGATTTACTTTTTAATCCTAAATTACAACAGCCGCAGACTAACCTTATGTAATTAGTTTTTGTGTTGTTAAGTAATGGATAGTCAAGGAACCAAGAGTTATCGTAATTTCATTAGACTCATGGTGACATAATCAAAATTCACCAAGAACTTTAGACCAGTCGTAAATTGGCACAGAGGAAGAAAACAGAACCATGACCTTGCTATATCAATACGTAGTCAGTCATTTAGAAACAGTCTAGGAACATTTTCCATACCATTTAACCCCATCCAACTTACTTGAAGATTCATTAAGCATCTTTTCAATTTTCTCCATGATCTGGTTAATCTTTTCAGCAAATGGATCCTTCTCTCTGCATTTTATTTCAATGGGCTCGACTGCCAATGAAAAGAAAACTAGAATCAGTGATTTTGTCACTCGTTTATCAGGTTGTCAATACTGCTGTCGCCTGCAATTTGATGACACGTTAATCTGCATGTATGAAGTGCTACAGACATGCTTCAAAAAAACTCACAATTAAACTTTCCATCAAAGTTTTTCCCAATCATTCTGATTCACTTTAAATTCTGCATATTTTTACTGCTTACTGACCTTCTTGAGGGATGTTGACCCGCAATTCTAACACTGCTACATTTCTGATAACCATGGAGATGCACTCAGCACCCATATTGGCACAAATCTGGACGGCGTGATTGTCAGCATCATCCTGCGTCTTGGCTTTGCCAGTCCCCAGGCTGGCTGTCATACCAATGATCTGCAAGACCCCATGAAAGTGGTGTACAGCATCAGTCAATGATCTCTTCTCAAGGTCAATTGTGTGAACGGTCAAAGAGATCACGGTTACCACTACTGATGAATCATTTATAATGTAAAGCAGCAATCCTAGCTGTCAGGTTTACACTGAAAAAGTTGTACTTCAGCGAGGACAATAAGATGAAAGCTCCAGTGCAGTGTTGAATATTCTTACTTCAGCCTTAGAGAGATCACTTTTAGATCTTAATGTGACCTTACCTGTGGTAAGTTTGTCTTGCCTTGCCGTTTTTCATCTAGGTAGCGCGCCATAATTGTATTGTAGGCATGACCTTTCTGCAACCATATGAAAGTCAATCATTGGGTAATAAATAAATGGTACTCCTCTAAAGAAATTTGACAGTTGTTTATGTTATGAGAACAGAGGGAACCAGCCAATGGAAAAGAATCTAACCTATTAATTGCACCACTCTCCCTGGAAAAAATGTTGGGTTTTTTCAGAATAATACGGCCGTTTCACAATAGTGCACCACCAAAATTTTGCAACGCATTGGCCAATCACAATGCGCGAAAGTTGTTGACCCAAAGCGTGTTTAGAAAAAGTTGACAAATTTCGAGCGTTGTGATTGGCCAACGTGTTGCAAACTCTTGGAGGTGCCCTATTGTGAAACGGTCCTATTGCAGTTAAGGCTTCCAGGAACAGAAGTAAACCTACCACTCAGTCATTTATCTTTAGAAAACAGCACACACGGCATGCTGTCGACCCAAGTTTGATTGAAACAATGTATCTTTAAAGACTCAATGACTCATTATTGCAACAGAAAACCTTTGATATCAAAAAGTGTCCATCTTGAGTTTTCTTAAAACTGTCATGACTGGAAAAGAGAAAAAGTAGACTCACTGACACAATCAAGTACAACTCAACAGTTTGAGTGTTTTTCACTGTAGTAAGACTCAAGCTAAAAAACCCTTACTTGGCAGAGATGGCACTCGTCAAACACCAGCAGAGAGAATTCTTCCAGGGAAATTTCCTTCACGGCATTTTCTAACAACTGCGCCGTCAGCACGATGACGTTCCTGCTGGCTACCTCTTCCTTCAAGGACAACTCTGAAGCCCCATGGATTCCAATGACGGAGAAAAAGCTTGTGGGCTCAAGAACCTCCTTCAGTTTTTCTTGCTGCTGGCCGACTAAATTGACCTGCGAGAAAATGTTTAAAAATGGAAGATTTAGAAAAAATCTGCGACTCACACCAGAAAATATATGCACTAGCTAAACATCCCTATAGTCCACGATGAAACCAAATTTTCCAACATTTAAGAGTGTGGCTCAATTACTACAAAGACTGTATAAAGCTGAATTTAATTATGTTCTAAACTTATCCGTAGTAACTAAAAATACAGCAGCTTTTCAGTGACAAATCTTCATAAATAGAACCTTCCACTTACAGTGTTGACGAGGAACAGGGCACGTCTTTTGTTTACAGGTTTTGGTAGGTTAGCAATAAAGTGATCATGGATGATGTATGCTGCCACGTGAGTCTTGCCAGATCCCGTAGGGGCTACAAGGACAGTGTTCTTCCCTGCCACGGCATTTTCAGCAAGCTCCAGTTGGTCTTCATATAAGTTTGGTCTCTTTATCTCGATACCTTCCATGCTTGATTTTCCTGAAGAAAGTACAATATTGTTATATTCTCACTTGATCTTTTTGTACAATTTGGTTACACTATATCATAAGCATTCATCTTCAAGAACTGTAGCGAGTGGTCATCTGAAACAACTGCAGGAGATGACTTGGGAGTTTTATGAGTTGATCAAGTGGTAGACTTTACAAGTGGACGAGGGCTAACAAATGATTCAGTCACTGAATTTGTTACATCAGAGTAAGGGGATTCAGAGTAAGACAGAACTAAAAGAAAGATTGCCTCTTGTGTAAATACAATAAGAATGAATGATGACGGACAATTCAGGATATTTTTGTATCTCCTTACTTCATCTGCTGTTGGTAGAGTTAAACTTCATCAAGGTAGAAATACTTGATTGTTTATATATCTTTTAATAATGCACTCCTTGACAATCATAATGCCATACAAGTCTCTTCAACCTTCTCTGCATACAGAAGAGGCTATTATACAAAACGATTTTACCCATGCCTGGTGGTGTGTCATCAACATTGCTCATTGGTGTTCTGTACACATCACGTACGTCCTCATGCCTGGGTACCTTGGCGTGGTCAGGCTCATCATCTCCTCTACACCGGTCATCTTGCTGTAAATCTGCTTCTCCATCTGAACACATCGGATAAAAGGACTCTGACCATGAGAACGATGTCCATACAAATCACCCTTTTGGATATCGAAGGTGAGCCAATTTAAATCGGTAAAATCATGCAAGTTGGGGACATCTTATCACTTGCCTCAAAATCCTATGTGAAAGATTTAATATGGCTATAACATTTCTGAGGGAAAATCCCCAAATTGGAAGTGGGTTTTAAGATTTTGACTTATTATGAATGAAAGACTTTTAGCACAAACTGCAACATTACAAGGAAAAAAAGAAGAAACTGTAAAAATGAAGAGATTTTCAAATGAGGCTTTCACCATTTCCTGGCATTGTGCCTGCATTAAAAACATCAATTAAAAGTGGCCTATAATATGACACTTAAAAAAATTCAAGATCTTGAACAGTGCACGAACATGGTCGGTGCACAAAATGTAAAAAGCAAAGCTTGGTCATTCTTGCCTGGCATTTGATCTGGTCTGCATCTCTGCTCTCCTATATTCATGGTGTTCCTTTCGCCACCAACCATTGCTCTGACATTTTGGCTGTTGACGATGTTCACTTTGTTATTGGTGGTGTTGTTATAGATGTTCTGGACATTCTGTTGTATGACCGTATTATTGTACACTGCTACGAATTAGAGAAAAGAACCGGATGCAAATGAGTGAATCAGCAATTAATGTAAAAAACACACCCGTTTTTAGAGTAAGAGACAGGATACATGAAGTACACGGAAAATAAACATTGTGCCAACTTCGTCCAAAATTAATCATTCATATACTTTCTCTGCATCGCAATTCAAGCATTTATAACTGAACTCTTTTCCAGTAAGGTATAAAGACATATCT
This sequence comes from Acanthaster planci, assembly GCF_001949145.1. The sequence goes on from NW_019091518.1 coordinate 327,400, forward strand.
CCATCCCCGACCTGATGCACCCCCTTATCAACAAATGAGAGATATGTTGGTGTGAATCCTTACATCTGGGTGCCCCACACAGGTGTTGAGACCATATAATCTAATGTATGTTGGTCACATGGACCTATGCGTCCAACACTGAAACCCGAGCACGAGGTGAGTTTCCACCAAGAGGAACCATCACTGCAATGTTACAGAGTGGATTACTTCTCATCGGACATAATTGCTTACCTGGCCCGAAATTTGGTCTACCTCTATTTCTCTTGAACAAGACCATTTTTTCTTGATATGTTCTTCGTCTCTTAGGGCTTCTGGAGGATTCTCGAGAAGAAGCTGGCCTTGACCGTTTCTCTGAGCGTGACCGTGTCCGGGAGGTTCTACAATGCAAGGATCAAGTCAAATTTAATATTTATGACAAAAACTCAGAACAAAGTACCTCACTTTGCCTTTTTTCATGACATGCCATTACCTGGCAATGTAGTCCCTAATCAAATCTTCACAAGAGTCAACAAGTCCTCACACGTCCATTACAACTCTTTCGATTTCAAGTCATCTTAAGCTTTGCGGTGAACCACGACAAAGGCATGTTTATGTCAATATTCAGTTCCTCCTTATAATTTGTGCCGGGCCTTCGGCTCTGACGTGCATTTGATTTGCCGAAACTTATGCTAGAGTTGTGATGAAGACTTGAGATGAACCTGAATTCAGCTCTGTGATGAGTACACAACAGCATGCAGCGCTACCACAAGTAACATCAGTTACACTATTTTGCTCAACACCAACCACATCCAGACTCCATCATGTGTTTGTATTTTCATTCTATTTTTTCAGACACTTGTCATAGTCTTAACACCAGAATAAACATCACACCATTAAGTATATTGCTACTTGCGGAGAGCATGGTTGGAGAAGCTTACGATGTAGGCGGTCCCATTGATTGCGAGCGTCTCTCTGGTTGCTGATGACTAGGGTATTGCATGCCGCTCATACCTTCTCCTTAAAGCACACAAAAAGAGAAGGTAAACATACTGGGCGATTCCATGGTAACAGAGAGATGATTTGGACATAGTTTGACCCCCCTTACACGTTGTGAATTGTGAATATAAACAAATAAAGAAAGGACCACTAAACTAATACTTGTGGCACTTAAAAAAGAAAAATTATTTTGCTAATTATGAATATTAATGTGCTTGGTAAGGCAATGATGCTATCTATTTGTTTAGCACCATTCCGTTACTCTGGAGTTGTCCTGTCCATAGCTTGCAAGAGTCTTGCAACCAGACAGACTTGGTGATGTCTTCGTTCAGATCAATAATCAGGTTACTTCCTTAAATGGTTTGCCAAGTACAATCATTTGTGTCATGGTCATTTAGTTAGTGACGATGACAATGACAGTGATGTAAGTCAGATCACCATATATTACCTGACACTCTCTGTTCCATTGGTCTATGCCTGTCTGGACACCGATAATCCTCCAAGCTCAAAGCAGCAAGGCCAAGACTGGTCTCTTCACTGAATCTAGCTTCAGTCGTGGCTCGCAATGCTTGTGTCTCCATTGCATTTTCTACCAAAGAGGCAAAGCAATCCAAGAAAAAGTGTGACTTTTCTGACAAGACAGTTTGATTCTTAACCCTTGCAGCATCCCAGAAACTTGAAAAAGTGACAGTACTAAAAACGTTCTGAGCAAAATTGATATTTCCAAAATTTCTTGGTAATTTTCTTTGTCGAGTTATAGGAAAAGTGTAGCAGATTAAAATTAGGAAATGAGATAAACAAAGGTTGCCTGTAAGTCATTTAACCACTTGCTGCCAGGAAACCCTGCGTCAAGCACCATGGGTTTATATGCAGAGCCGGGCTGCCCAAAATTAGACAAAAGAGCTGGTGCGTGTAACAAAAGATAGTACTTGGAACAAAAGACCCTGCTGCTGGGAATCGCCATAATTTTTGGGCTTGCATTTTTTGAAGGTAATCAGTCACTGTTTTTAAACAGGATGTACCACTGTTTTGGGCATAGTGTGCCCACGGATAAGGGCCCCATTGATGAGCAACACAGCACCGCTGCATGCTAATCCAGTGCGTTTGAAAAGACAGCACTCGCATTCCCTGGGAACAAAGGAATTACACAACACCTCACAATTTTGGGCTCTCTTCACAGGGTGGCAGGCCTCGCTGAAATACTCAGGAGTCAATGGAGGTTTCCTGTCAGTTAGAGTAGCCACCAAACAGTCATTCATGTGGGTGTAAACCATTTTTAAAAGCACCCAGCAGCAAGTGGTTAAATGTTTATTTCTGAATTTACAAAGCCAGCCATCTACTGTTTCGGCAGTTTGTTTTATTATCAAACCAGCTGCCACAACCCAAAAACAAAGATTCTGGACTTGAGTTCCATCCCCCTAACCAGGTCTTTTTCAGTCCTCAAACTTTGTTCTTCATGCTGTGCACTAATGCTGTAAAATATCTCTGCAGAAGACACCATAAGAAAAAATACCTTCTTCATTTTGAAAGTCCACTCGCATTTGCCTTGCGACGTTTCCTTGGCCAGTGTTTTCCAACGCAGTCAGGAATTCATTAAACCACTCTGGAGCAAGCGTTCTTAGTGTCAGATGAAGCAATGCACACCTTGCAAGATCAAGGTGCCCATTGGCATATGTAGCCATAATGCGCTCTCTATCATCAATGTGAATGTATGTGAGGTGCGGAATCATGCCAGAAGGATCGATATCCTGTGCGAGTCTTTGATAATGCTTCTTTATCAGTCCACGCTCTCTGTCGTATTGGGGGATGTTGCGGACTCCCTCGATGTGGTCAGCCAGTAGCCTGTTGGTATCGCCGTCTGGAAAGTAATAGGAAAAATCACAATATGGCTCTAAAACCAGACAGATGTTGACATCAGTGAAAGCATATGAGAGTATTCAGATTGAAGAACAAAGAACCAGTTTTTATGAGACGCAAATATTTATTTATGTCAGCAATTAAGTTTGTCCAGGGATTTTCCTGTGCCAATTACACAGAGGATATCAATATCTGTATCCAAGGTAGTGAAAATGAAAAACTCATCCCCATATGCTAGAGTAACATTTTAGTCTCAATAAATAATGTCTATATTCAACATGTGCGGATAGTCCAAGTAACAACTATGTGCGATTTTGAGTGTGTATGATCCCTGGTGTTAGATTTCTACCTGATTGCTTCAAAGCTGAAATGAACTGTGACACAACATCTGATGGATTAAACCAAATTATCCTCAATAAAAACCGGATCCTGTCCTCTCTTGATTCTTTCCTTAAGATGCTTTCTTGCTCGTCTGTGGAAATAAAAACAGGAGAACGATCATTACGATAGAACCAAAGAACGAATCAGTTGCACAATAAATATGGTACATTTAAGAATGGAAAGATTTCAGATCGCACCAGCAGCAACTGGAAACAAGTCTACATGCTTCACAATTTCAAGACGTAAGACTTTCTGTTTGCATCACTGTATAATTCATTTGATTAGTAGTGATCTAACTGTGGACTGGTAAACTTGTTAACCAGCAATTTTTAAGCAGTCTTTGATGACTATCTGCAAGTGTAAAGCTGGGGCATAAGTTCAGTCATTCAAGGAATTAACCACTTGTAGACGATATCATGTTTGACAGAAAATATCAATTTTTGAAGAATACAATGTCTGATAGACATACAGGCCAAACGCCATGAATCCTGAATTACAAGAGTCATTTGAAACTATAGTTGTGCAACAGTGCTTGATGACAAGTTCTTACTTTTTCAACAAAATAAAGCATGCCCACAGAGTGATACATGTATATTTGCTACCACACAGGCTTGGGTTCAGCAACCAAGTTCAACACAAAGTCTACCTACCAACTGAAATGAGACATGATTGCACCAGTGCACCCAGGAAACCAGAGTCTATTGATAGGTGGTTCAGAAGCGGAGCCCTGAAGACAACAGTTAGGAGGCCATTATTGGCTGATGATGGATCTCCAGATCCCTTGAACTTCTGTTGATTCAGAGCCGCCATCATGCATTAGAAAAGTGTCCTTCAAAAACCAAAAGTGATTCCTTCAACTAATAAACTCTGCAGCTCAGGATGTGGAGGTATGACTCAAACCAAACAAAAAAATCATCACGTCAAAGTATCCATTGGCAGATCCTAGGAGGGGGCAAGGGTCTGGGATCAAGAATGCCCCCAAAGGGTCCATTTGTTGTATTTGAGATATAGTGATTGGAGATTTTTTGGAACAATTTCACTTCCTATCTTTCCCCAAGAGTGTAAAAAGTCCCGGAATTTAGTCTCACCCGTAAGAAAGAGGCAGGAAGGTAATCAGCCTACATAATGAAATTCTAAACTTAAATTAGACACGACATAAAAACTGCCTTCCCCAAAATTAAAAACAACAACGAAAATTAATTCTGAATCTGCTCTTGGAAGCAGCATAGGCTATATCCGAATCTCTTGTCTAAAGCTAGGTCTAGGTCTTCCCTCCATTGGACAATAGACCTTGCCGTAGTTCAGGAAGCCCGTTTCGGACACAGCCATAAACTCACTTTGCTTTCATTCTTGAGGTCGGAGATTGTTCCATTATTGCACTTGACGTCTGGGGAAAGGGGCAACTCTCCATTCACTTTCTACAGGGATTCGTATGTTTTCTTTTGTTTGGCAACAATATGATAAAAATTACTGAAACCTTTTCAGTACAGAGTGGGAGATGTTTATAGCGCATAAATAGTGAATTTTCAGACACGTTTGATGTAAAGGTCAAGAGTTTAGTCAGTAATTCAGATTTTTCCACCTAGACCGCAACACTATTTTTGCCCCTTTCAGTTTTGAGTGTGAAATATGGAATAGCCATCAACTGACCAATCAGAGAGAGAATCAAGAATCAGTGACATCATCCTGACCTCTAGAATGGAGTAATCAGGCTCTGTCCAACCTGGTCCGAGTAACTTAGATGGAATCGCCCGACCATGTCCAAATGTTAAAACAGGTGATCTGTAGAGTCCGAGTTACTCGGATTATATCCGGCCCTACAGTCAGGAATTTATTCCATATGAACTTCATGGCATTATTACCTTGGCCTAAATTTCTGAAGGCCATAAGATTTTTATTAGCATACAATCTTCTGCTCTTTGTGCATCGGGATCCATCAGCTTCCACCTTAGCTTAGGCCGTGTCCAAAACGGGCTTCCAGAGCTACGGCTAGGTCTATTGTCTACGCATCTCCATGCATTTCCAATGGAGCGAAGACCTAGACCTAGCTCTAGACAAGAGATTCCGATGCAGCCTAAGTTTCAACTTCAAGCTAGACCGAAAAGTATTGATAACGGATAGTTACAAGGCATAAGCCTAAATCTGTTTCCTCGTGCTAATTTCTTGGAGAGTTTGATACACGGACATCATTTGACACCCTGTGCAAAATTAAAACCCAATGTTGCCAAAAAAGAATGGTCTAAAAAAAGGCTTAGACAGTGTCAGTGTTGAGATCTGGCACATACCACGCACGGAAGTTTACAATGGATACGTACCTGACAATCGTGAATTATTCTTGTTTGAACCCGGAGCGGTCACGGCGGCATGGTGCCCGATACGTAGGCGGCTTTTTAGGACGTTAGGTCCCGTCCATCCGCCCGTAATATCATATCGAAATGATGTCAACCAGCAAACTTTCTGCGACAATGGTGTTTTGAAGGTACTGCAACAATGCAATCCAAGAGATGACCATCGGCACGCGGCAGTGCGTATCACTTTTTTCATGAAATAACACAGGCACATTATTCCATAGCGCGCAAGCCTTCGCACGTACGGGAACCGTGAGCTGCACTGTGCGATGAGAAATCGCGGGGATTCCCCCAATGTGCAATCATATAGGCGCGCACAAACAAGCGAAAGTAACAGCGCCACCATAATATTTCTTCAAGCTTTACGTCGAGACCGTATGATTACAGATTGTCTTCTAGGTCATTCAAAACAGTGCAACTTTACAAGGCAACTTGTTCAATTTTATGACAACTTTTTGTATGATCTACACTCTAAACAGGCTCTCGTGGGGGCACTTTATCTGTGCTTTTTCATGTTATAATTACAAATTTTCGGGTGCGAATTAATTTCACATTGCTTTAAAAGTGTTTTTTCCCTACAGTCCAATAGATTTTGTGAATAAAAAAGACGTAGAGATAAAACAAAAGACCCTTTTTTTGGATTTAATAAAACAAACTATGCATGCACTTCGTCTGACAGTTTACAATTACTGTTGTGATATTATGGATAACATGTAAATTGTAAGGGTGGTGTCTAGAAAGAGCACTGACGACATTGATATTCAGTTTTAAACGAGTTTCATTTTTCAACAAAGAACTCTTTTGGCATGGTCGTTCCCTTCTGCCTTAAAAGTTCCTGAATTATTTTCATTTTGAATGGGAAAACTAGGTTCCAATGCTGCAAAATTCTTCAAACGTTTAGCCCAGAAACAGTTTGAACGGAAAAATGTACATACTCATGTCAAAACTCACCAACAAATCGGTGAAATAAAAAGTCTTGTCTTGAGTTTAATGCTTTATTTGAGTGTGTGATGTTAATTTTCCCAAGATTAAACATAATCCCCACTTTTGAGTTGGAATTGCCCAACTTCACAAAATACTCTAAACCGAAACATCTCCTTTTCACACAGTGTTTCATTGAAGAAAAATATTACTTAATGTTTGACTCGGGTTCACTTCCCCTATAGGCCCATGCTCCCCCCCCCCCTTTGGCCGCCCAGAAGCTAGCTCGCCGCGGCAAGTCCAAAAGCATGGCTTGGGAATTGTTTACCCTCCCTTCACCCATGTGAAAAACTTAACTCAATGCCTTTTCATTTATTCATTTTTTTTTATCTCTTAACCACGTAATTCTAACAGCAAGAAAAATCGCTATTTACAGGAAAGGTACAATTAAACAAATATGATAAACCATAAAGACAAATATGTATAAAACATTACAAATATGAAAACATATACATATATAAAAATGAAAATGAGCTAAGTAAGTATCGGTCCCTATTCACAAGCTACCGGATTTGCATTTATGATCTATTTTCAGCATCTCAAGAACAGCTGTTGAATACTCTATCTTGGCAACATGCCAAAAAAGCACTCCATGGAATGCACTTGCCACTGAAAACACCTCAAACGTACGTGTCCACGACCGTTTTTTAGTAAAGCAATTGAAACACTGAAAAACCAAAACAGAAACCGAGAAAAATAAAGTAAAGTAAAGTAAATAAAGTTTCGTAAAGCAATTGAAACCTTGAAAAAACAAAACAGAAACCGAGAAAAATAAACAAACATGTAATTAGAGAAAGTCAGACTTGTTTTAAGAATGAAAACATAAACAATGAACATCGCATTTATATTTCAATTTCTTAAACCGACCGGCCTATGCAATCTTACTATGTTCCATCTCACGTTGATTTTTTTAATAACCTTAAACGAACCCGTCACAGCCCTGTCGCACTGACTCACTTCTACACTGTTTACACACTGAGCGCATGCGCATTATACATATTACCAAATATGGATTTGCAGAGCGCTCTGGTCGCTTAGACGTGTATTCAGCCATTTTGTGCTATTTGCACTCTGTACAATTTGAAAGCATAGGTTTTGTCCTAAGTTGCCTCCTGTGAATCCACATTAGTGAACACTGTGTTAGACAAAAGAAGTGTCCCTAGCTCACCTTGGAAAGGTGTTTCACTGCAAATGCAAGATAATTTGGTAATAAGATACTTCACTGAATTATACTTATAGTGAAATTTAAAAAAATTAAGTACTTTTTGTTATCATAATCTTCTTTGCAGTTCAGGTGGATATTTTATTTTAAGTGGTCTCCATCAGATAATGTCTGCAGTTATCACACTTTGCAAAAATGGTGTCTTTAGGTCTAGTCTCAAGGGGCAAAATGTGTTTTTCCCCAAAACTGTGGTCCCATTTTCACCAGTAAGAATTCTCCCCATATCCATCCCCCCCAGATCAGTTGTTGGTACCGTTTGTAAAATGCTGGTACTTTTAATTCAAGATCAAAAAACAGAATCACCCACATGCTCCGGGGGATACGTAGGCCTGATGAGCAGTGCGTAGCGTACGACGTTTGACTCGTATGCTAACTGCATGTAATTAGGTTCATACGACTGGAGATGGAGTCTACCACGTACTTGCCAGCTTCGAATCACCTGTACGTTCGAAACCCATGGGAACCCCTTCTATTATTCGATGTGAGCTGTGCAGTAGTGCGGGGGGCACATTAATTTTGAAAGCTAACCGCTTCGTGGCCCCACCCTAGGGGATTGGCCTGAGTAAAAAAGATTGCCTTATTTGGCTAAGGTTGAAATAAGCTGCCCCTGGAATTAGTACGTCTGCGCACAAAGCCTCATCGCCGAAAATAAAACCTGGCATCACAGATACCTTGTGTAAATGTAAACAATAGTTCTAACGTGCTCCATCGACTGCCAGGTCAACGGGCTTCCTGTAAACTCATGAATAATACATCTTACTCATCAAATACAAATATCATTGGGGAGAATCTCAGAAACTGATGTAATGACTTTGCTCTCAAGTTTTCCTTATTTGGAGGCAAGATTTCTGCCACCAACTGTATATATAGGGGTACCTTGCTCCCTTCCAGCCAAGAAAACCACCTGCGATGAAAGAGAGACCTTCTGACTGATTTGAAGCACGGAACAAGAGCCGACAGTCGTACTGACAGCTACATTTTCGTCTCGATAAAACCCTCAAGAGATATACGGCACAAGTCAATACATCGACAGAGCTGCTACAACTCCGGTAAAAACATTTCTGTTAGGTTTCCCAGTTAACATGGGATCCAGTAAAGATAAAAGTATATATGATGTCTCCAAGTACAATATTATTTGGAACTCCACACGAAAAGTTGAAATTACCAAGACCTCCGCCGTGGTTAAGCCTGCTTTAACTTGCAGATTGCGAAAATTCAATTAGAGCTGAAAGACTCATAATTTTTTCTGGACAACCATGTTCTTTTTCCTTCAAAAAAGGTAAAGTTTCGGTACTGCATTCTTGAAGATACAAATCGAGTCTGCGGAAAGCACCTTTTCAAATTTAAAAAAAAATCACAATGCTAGGCCAATTTCCTTTCAATTCTTTAAATGTGATTAATGTTATTTCTATTTGGCAGGTGATATTCTAATCTTTCCTAACTAACGAGAATCGACAGCATCATGTCTGCATTCGAAGACGATGACATTTGCCCGTTGGTAGTAGATAATGGCTCCGGCATGTGTAAGGCTGGTTTCGCCGGGGACGATGCCCCTCGAGCCGTCTTCCCAGCTGTGGTGGGCAGACCTCGTCACGAGGTAATCAAAGATCTTAATTTCTGTGTTTTGGGTAATTTTGACCAGTTCTGTAATTCCTGGAGTTTGTTTTGCTTCCCCCCTCCCCCCAGAAAAAAAGTGCACTTGGCCCAGAGTAGACAAATTAAAGTTGATGTCAAGTCAAGACAAAATACTTGCGCACCTTACTGAGACGTAGAAATTCGCAAGATTTCCTGTGTATTGTAAATTGGGGGGGTTCTATGTGATCTGTCCCTTATCCCTCAACTGTTCTTTAGTTAGCAATTCTGTAATATTTTTCGCGCAAGACATGCTTTAAATTTATTCTTACACAAATGAGTTAAATTTAGTTTTTGACACATTCCCATTTATTTTTTAAAAATCTCAGGTAATGATGGTGGGAATGGGCAAGAAGGACAGCTACATCGGTGACGAAGCCCAGAGCAAGCGAGGAATTCTGACCCTCAAATATCCCATAGAGCACGGCATAGTGACCAACTGGGACGACATGGAGAAGATCTGGCATCACACCTTCTACAACGAGCTCCGCGTGGCACCAGAGGAGCACCCAGTTCTTCTGACTGAGGCCCCACTCAATCCAAAAGCCAACAGAGAAAAGATGACTCAAGTAAGTAGAAGTCGGGCGCATGAGGGTTTTGAAATTTTTAAAACTTCATGGGAAATTCAACAATTGTGGCAATGCAACAATTAACAATTTCATTTCAGTCCTCAAGATGTCAATGATGTATGCATGCCAATTCAAATTTGCCGGTTGTGACGTTATCAACAGACAGAATGGATCACAATGTTTCCTGAAATGCTTCCGAATAATAATATATTTTGCACAACCCATTTTCCTAGTGTTCTTTTGGTATTAAGATGCCACACTTGAATAGGAAAATTAAAGAATTGAAAATATTTTGTTCATTTCATACTGACAAGCATACGTTAAAAATTATATGACACATAATCAAGTTATCATGAGTTTAAACAGTTTTTTTTAACTTCAACATATTTTCACTGTCCGAAATTTCGATTTTCAAATTTTCATGATCAAATTTTGAGGTATTTCAATTTTTGGATGAATTGTATTTATTGACGAAACGGTTCGTTATATTTTAATTTATTTTAATTCAATGCACATCCATTTTTGGTAGATCATGTTCGAGACGTTCAATGTCCCTGCCATGTACGTCAGCATCCAGGCGGTCTTGTCCTTGTACTCGTCCGGCCGAACCACCGGCGTGGTCTTTGACTCTGGTGACGGGGTGTCCCACGTTGTGCCCATCTACGAGGGCTACTCACTGCCCCACGCCATCCAGAGACTGGACTTGGCCGGCCGGGACCTGACCGATTACCTCATGGTCATTCTGTCGGAGCGGGGATACGCCTTCTCCTCGTCAGGTGAGTCTTGCAAGAGTTTCACTTACCCAGTCTTTGGGAACATTTATCAAGCTGATCGGTACAAAATCTGCAACATTATTTTATTCAGAGTTTGACTTTGGGTTTGTCTTGTCTGCACTCATCAAAGATTTTCATGGGCCATTTCGCAACTGGAGACGAAATAAAAATATTTTCCGTGTAGCTGCGCTTGTCTCTCTCATAAAATTTGAGGAGCTGAGTCCAGTAAGCTATGGTCAGCATGAAACGAAGCCAGCACGCATTGTTCCGACCAACCATACTTCCCGATATCAACGGCAGGTACTGCATATAAAACCATCTTGTCAATTTCTCGATACTCTTTCACAATAGCTGAGAGGGAAATTGTCCGTGACATCAAGGAGAAACTTTGCTACTTAGCTCTGGACTTCGACCAGGAGATGGTGACCGCCCAAAGCAGCTCCAGCGTGGAAAAGAGCTACGAGCTTCCCGATGGTCAGACGATCACCATCGGCAACGAGAGGTTCCGCTGTCCAGAGGTACTGTTCCAACCCTCCCTCATCGGGATGGAGTCGGCTGGTATCCACGAGGTACTGTACAACAGCGTCATGAAATGCGACATGGACATCCGCAGAGACATGTACGCCAATGTAGTGATGTCTGGGGGTTCCACCATGTTCCCGGGCACGGCTGATCGGATGAGCAAGGAACTCACTGCCCTGGTCCCGCCCAGTTCCAAGGTGAAGATAATTGCACCCCCGGAGAGGAAGTACTCGGTGTGGATAGGTGGATCTATACTCGCCTCGCTCTCCACCTTTGGGCAAATGTGGATTTCCAAGCAGGAGTACGACGAGAACGGACCTGGTATCGTTCATCGGAAATGTTTCTAGTTTGGAAAGTTCACAGAAGAAAATTTTGTCTATTTTCGGTTTCAGTCGGAGTCCAAAACTTTATTTTCTCGAAATGTGCTTTCTTCGGTTTAGATACAGTCTTGGGCGTGCGTATGATACACAAATGAAACAATTTTTGTGTTTACAGAAAATATGTTCTAATCAATTTTCATCTGAAATGTTGAGGTTTTGCGCGAAAATTCAACTGTTGTTAGTTAATGTTGCAAGACTGACTGAAGAGCGTTTTGTTATAAAACACAAAATAGTTCTAATCTTGATACATAGTAAAACGCATGTGACTATTATTGGTTAAATATGCATTGGGACTTTTCAACGAGTTTTAAAAATGAAGTCTAATTCAAATGTGAATTACAGGCAACATAGCAATTGTTTGTCTCGCATTTTTCTGTATAATAAACACCGTTAAAATTAGTCATATTTTATATATACTACAGTTAAGCCCAAAATGATTAACTTCGTACCCATTCTAACTTCGGGTAACATAAAGTTTAAAGCCAAAAGACCATAGACCGGACACCTGATCTTTACACGAATAGCTCTTACAAAGGCAATGCTAGTTTTTGTGTGACTGTGTCGCTCATCAGTCCAGTTCAAAAGTTATTAGTAAAATAGCGGCCACATTTTTCAAAAGGGTAACATTGAGCTTAACTGTAGTTTTTAGTTATAGACGCGTAATGTATTTAATGCACATAAGTAACCACATCCACATAGTGAAGAAAATATTTTTGTAAAACCAGTTTTTCCTTGATTCCCAATTTAAACTTCATTATCTTGTTATATCTGTTTATAATGAAGTAGACAATTGTGTTCACAATACTCTCGGGTTTACGTCTTAAATAAACATTTCAGCATTCTTTCCGAAAGAAATACTCCGCAGGCTGGTGGAGTGATGGGTTACTTTGAACACGCTAAAGTTAATGCGAGTTAGCATTTTAATTTCAATTTTGTATTCATATTTTTAGTTAATTATTTATTTTATTTGTTTTAGTTAAACAATTTGCGTTCCGTCTAATAAATTAATCTGGTGGTTAAAAGCATAACTAAAGACCTCCTCAGAATCTTTGTCAACTGGGTTTATTCGTCTCCCTTGCCCTGAAGTTTTATGTTGCCGCACTGTATCCTTAACTTGAGGGTAACGTTTGTCCTCGTGTTTATTTGAATTCTCAATTTCACATCCCAACACGTAATGACATCCAGCGAGTTTTTTTTAGAGGAGAATATACGCATCTATATTTTGGAAGCAGGTGTAAAAGAGCCTAAAATGATGCCTAAAAGTGACTGGGGAGATCCAATCAGCGGCGTAGCCAGTGGAGGCTAAAAGGATGATCCTAGATGGCATATTCCCCATCAAAAAAGAAAGTGTGTGTGTGGGGGGGGTGTGATGTACCCCCCCTTCCTCCGGGTTATACGCCCATGTATGCCAACTTAAATGCCAAATGAAGACTTTTGATGAGTCTAGACAAAGTTTCTGAAGGCTACACACAACGCACCTGTAAGGAACGAATTATCTTAATATTAGAATTTCTCGATAAACGTCATTATAATTTTGTTTGTTTGTAAGCCTTGTCCGAAGAATCAGACAGTACTGTTTTCTACGCATTCTGATAAAAATTTGTTGCTTGAACAATTTTTTGAATTCCATTGTTCTTCCAAAAGAGTCCCACATTGGCGTGCAAAATAGAGACGACTAGTGGGGGACTTGTGCACGTCTACAGTTTACTGCGCACATAATACATAAGCCGCCGACAGTGCAGTGTGGCTTATACCACACCGCGGTCCTAGCCAGCTCGGACGGGTCAGTTGAGCGCTGGGAACATGGCACTGAGCAAGGGGATCACAGACAGATCGATCACATAACAGATTCTTTTTCTCTACCAAGTGAAGAAGATGAGCCCCAGTATTACAAGTTGGTAAGGGATTGTTGAGCTAAAACATTAGATGTTGTATTGTGGTGGAGACTAAAAGCGACAAAAGGTCCTGGAAAGAGTAATTGGCTTTATATTTTATGTACATAACAATTGTACTGTGGATCACTATGGGATTACCTAATTAGGCAGGCGGGCGCGGCCTCGCCTGATGAGTATCTAACGTCAGCTCCAAGCTGTGTCACTGGAATCAGACATTGGGAGATGTCACCAAGTATCAAGTTCGAGTATAGAGGAAAGATTTTTGGAGTTCCTCAAGCCATGGAGGAACTTAGTATTCATTATTACGCACAAATACACCCTTACGATCGCTTTTATGTCAAATTCAATCATGAAAAATTCGTGGAAGTTTATGTAGCCTAGGCCTACATAAGGTATGAAATTTTAAATGTTATATGTTTTTGAGTTAAGAATTGTACAGTTCTCTGACGTTTTTCTAATTTTTTTTCTCTATTTCTACTTTTTCTTATAGCTAACATGTAGATGGCATGCTTCACCATGAACATGACACTAGTCCAGCATTTTGACTGACGTTTATCCATTTCTTGGCTACAGGTAAATAACCCCCTACTGTCGCAAAGCCCTGACCAGAATTCAAGTGTCACCATGGAGGACATGTCCGCTCTTGTCATTGACAATGGCTCAGGCATGTGCAGGGCAGGATTTGCTGGGGACGATGCACCACAGTCCGTTTTTTCATCAGTAATGGGCAGACCTCGCTCTGATGTAAGAACTGCTCTAAACCCTAGAAGTTAAAACTAAATGAATTCAATTATATTTTGTGCTTTTCTTTTTACATTTGAAGTTAGTATTGAAATTGGGTACCCTATGCTGTTTATCCGCCGCCTTGAGCAAAAGCACTCCCTGATTGGGTGAATATCTCCATGTTGGTGGAAATGTTCATTTTGTTGGTGGTGAAGCGACCGTAACATGGGTATTTCGTATTCGTTTGTGAATCGCCAAAGTGCATTTTCCACCAAAGGAGCCCCATTTGCTTGGAAAATTGCACCCTCTCTTGGTCTGGCTCTGGGCTCATTGGAGTAAAACATGGGTCCCGAGGTATGCGGAATATAAACCTAACCTCAAAACTCAAAGAAATAATAATAATAATAAAGATTAATTTATATTGCGCAAATTCCCATCAATGTTCAAATGCGCAGTACAATTATACATAAAAAAAAATGTCATAAAATGTAACTAGATAGACCCTGATACAATTAAAATGAATGAGCAGGAATTAAAAAATGCAAATGAACACAAGAATACAAATACCCATGAAATAAAATGCACGATTACAATACTGACGAAGAAAGAAGTTATTTAAAAGCAACGTTAAAAAGGAAAAAGAAACTGTTGATGTGGAACTACACTGTACCGAAAATGGTTCTCAACAAGTTAACAACCTTTGCGTAAGTAGTATTCCAAGTAGCTTGATTTTTATTAACAAACCCCCCCCCAAGGTTTTAGAAACCTTTTTCTTTTGTCTGAAATGTTACCAAGTTGGTTACAGTCACGGTTCCCACGAGTTGGAACTGGTTCCTGACCTCAGTGATCGAGGGCCTGATGGAGACCCTTACCATGGTCATGGATGATTTTACAGAGAATGAAAAGAAAGTATAAATGAACACATGCATGTGAAGCTAGTACACTGTGTGTTAATTATTTTCTAGTTGGGTTGTCAAATGCCAGGATCGCCCAGAGATTCATATGTTGGTGAAGAGGCCCAGGTGAAGCGAGGAATCCTCGACTTGAAGCACCCTATTGAGCACGGCATTGTGACCAACTGGGATGACATGGAGAAGATCTGGAACCACACCTTCTACCATGAGCTGCGTGTGGCACCAGAAGAGCATCCCTTGCTCCTGACCGATGCTGCTCTCAATCCGAAAGCAAACAGGGAAAAGATGGCTGAGGTAACGTTGACTGTTAAACATCCGAGTTTGTAGCTCTTCCCCCATGTCTCGGTGGAATTCTGCTGAACATTATTCATTAACCATATAACCCCTTTGGGAAGGGTATTTACTCCATTCAAGTCTTACCTGAGAACTGTCTGATTTTCCTGATTCTGAGTTTGAACTGGAAGACAAACTTGCGACCCACTTTGACAAAAATTGTTTAAACTTAAGCTAGTTGAGTATAAAGTTGTAAAAAAGCACTAATCTCAAAATATGTTAGGAGAGAATTCAATGATTTGAATAATTTGATTGGAATCTTTGATTGTAACAAACATAATTGTTTGCAAAACAATTAGTGGTGTTTGAATGTTGTAGTTTGAAAGGGGGTTACTGCTTCGTTATTGTTGATTACCAAAACGTTGTTTACACGGTTGACACAGTTTACACGGATGAACTCCAGAGTTCCTTGTTTGGAACATTACATACATGTACGTTGAACAGCATTTGAAAGGTGAACAAAAACTTTCAAAGAGACTCCCTAGTAACGTTCTGGAAGGGAGAACGTTATGCAAACTGTTGCTTTGTTGAATTGGAAATGTTGCAATGCAACACCAATCCATGTGATCAAATGAACTACAGAAAAAACACCGAGTGACAGTTGCAAACAAGTGGACTCATACAATCATGTAAAATGTGCAATACACTGCTTTTATTTATTGCACCATTTTATAGGTCATGTTTGAGAAGTTCGATGTGTATTCACTGCACATTGGGATCCAAGCCGTGTTGTCTGTCTTGTCGTACGGCCGTGGGACTGCTCTGTCTGTGGAGTGCGGTGATGGAGTTTTACAAATTGTGCCCGTCTACGAAGGATTTATACTGAACAAACCCATCCAAAGGCTTGACGTTGGCGGCAGAGACCTCACCAACTACCTTGTAGACATGCTAGCAGAGCGGGCACTCGATTTCTCATCATCCGGTGAGCCCTTGCAGGGAAATAAAGAATGAAAAATAGCATAGACGTTTGGTCAGCATAAACAAGCTATTTTGAGGAAAGTCTAATTCTTGATTTGTTGTGTACCTTGCACTTGCTTGATTTCTTGCGTTTCTTGCACATGCTCGATAATGTGAAAATCCCTGTTTCCAAACTTAAATCCAATTATTACAACTCACTAATCTGTTCTGTGCAATATGAGGGGACCTTGTTTGGCAGGATGGCCCACATAGTTGACTCGCCTAATCTAACCAACATCAGCTAATGTGAACTTGTCAAAGCATGATAATAGCATTATTATGTTAGCTACAAAGTGCCATCAATAGGGTAAAGTGAATGCACTTTGCGGTGATTTTACATGTATTTTCTTTCTGTTTAAGGTGATCGAGAGACTGTGCGTGACATCAAAGAGAAGCTTTGCTATTCAACTCAAAACTTCAAGATGGAGCTGTATAATTTTCGGTATGGTTGGAACCAGGATAAGAATTACACACTTCCCGACGGCCGGGTGATCAGTGTCGGCAGTGAGATGTTCCGCTGCCCCGAGGCGCTGTTCCAACCCTCCCTCATTGGCTTGGAGACTGTTGGTATCCATGAAGCGGTCTACAAGAGCATCATGGAGTGTGGCATGGACACTCGCAGGGACTTGTACTGCAACGTGCTGTTGTCTGGAGGCTCCACCATGTTCCCGGGTTTCTCCGACCGTTTGCTGAAAGAGCTGGAGGCCCTAGCGCCGCAAGTGATGAAGATCAAGGTCATCGCAGCACCGGAAAGGAAGTTCATGGCTTGGATTGGGGGCTCCATTCTTGCCTCTCTGTCGTACTTTGAGAACATGTGCATCTCCAAGGAAGAGTTCAAAGAGAAAGGCCCTGCAGTTGTGGATCAAAAGTGCCTTGACAGGGTGTTTCCGAAAGAAAGATAGGCTGTGTCTGTCTGCCCATTTCACTTTGTTATGTTTGCCTCGTAATAGTCCCAGCAACTGTTTGAAGCAAATCTCGCAAAAAGGATCTTACTTTGTGTTTACACGGAATGGGGAGTACTTCCAATCATTATAAAAAAAGAGTTCACTTCACATAGAGGGTATGACATTGCTTTCATATGTAGACTATTTCTTTTTATTGCCAGAAGATGGGTGTATCAGTTTTATTTTTTTAATAATTTGATTACGACACAGAATGTCAAATTATTAACCATAAAGTATGAATAGTATGATTATGGTTTAAACACAGTAAAAATAGCTTCATGTATATCACACAGTGGGGGTTAAATGTTGGGCACAGAGGTCTGTAACCACCGAAATTTTGAAATTTGGAAGTTATGTGCTGTTTTGCTTAGAACTGCCCATTTTGACATGAACAATGACATATTGTTGGTATGTTGCATGCAATGATTCTGCTTTTCTTAGCCAGTCTGTATATAATGTGTAGTTCATGGTTTGTAAATATGTAGACTAAAAAGTGGAATGGCCCTGAGGTCACTTTTGCACGTCCAATCACCCTGAGTTTGACGAAAAGGGGGTCACTTGCAGCCCCTCCGGGTGCATACATGTAGATATACAAGGGTGTTGGATATCGCCAGTCCCTATTGTTTTGTACACACCCCTGTCCAAAATCAGAAATTTTTGAAAAGAAACTTTTCAAAATTTATCATTAATATGTTTTGATTTAATTACTTAGTCATATGGAATGCTTTTAGTTTTCAAATTTTTGTTGCTGGTCACTATTGGCATCATGTTAGGGCACTGTAACCAGTCAAAAAATTTGAGTAGAGTGACTGATTGGAAAATTACTTGAGGTCTTGATGTGTGTCTAGTTCACACTGAAGCAGATTTCTCTGGCCCATGTTTGTGAACTGCACATGTGAACCAGGATAAAAGCCAGGAACAGGTGTGTTATTTATAACAACTTCAATAATTGCATAGAATTTTATGGTAAAAATAAATTGAATTGGAAGAATGAGGTAGTCACAATCAGGAAATATCTGAATTTCACAAGGATAGTTGCAGAAAATACCATTTCAAAACACAGAGCATGTACATTTTCGAACCCTACAAGGAAAAATTCAAAAGCATGAAATGATGTTTGTCTTTTAAAAATAAGAATACAGAGGAGTGAATATTTAGTATGGTAATTTCGTTTTTGTGTGAGAGTATCAAGAGTACCTTTCACATGTTTTGTCTGGATAAACGGGGTAAAAATTTATCAGACACTTTGTGTAAAATACCTTCATGATATCCTGTCTTATATGTGTACTTGTATTTTATTTAGTTGACAGATTTTTAACAAGTATAAAATACTTGATATATTTACTGTATTTATATTTTGTTATTAGAAAGAGCAGCTTTGGAGAAAAGGGGTACATTTTATTTGAATCTGAATGTATTTGCAAAAATAGATTAAAGCATGTTCAAAAATAAGAGTGGTTTTTATGTCAGTGATGCTGCCTGATATACTTTGTGGGGTTGTGGCTTGGTGTTGCTGTCTTTGAGCTTGGGGACAAATGGAATCGAGTGCACCTGGCTAATTTCTTATGAGGACTTGTGAATGAAAGATGTTCTCACAGTGCAGTTGGTGATGTTCTTACGCAAGTTGTCAGTGTGGCAGAGATGATCATGAAAGCTTTGGGATTTGATCATGAAAGAGAACATTGAATCGGCCTCCCCATATTTTTAAGAAAATGCTTTTCTACGAGCTTATAATTCTCTTACTGAGAGTAAAGAATCAACATCATGGGTCGGCAAATTTGACTTGAATGTGGTTGATCTTTCCCTTGGAATCTAATGCT
The DNA here is from genome assembly GCF_001949145.1 of Acanthaster planci. The sequence continues at coordinate 346,626 of NW_019091518.1, forward strand.
TGTTGGGTAGGAATCATCAATGAAGTATATGATTATTGAAACTTTTATCAAGATATCAGTTTTGTGGAAAGGAAAGTGAACTTTGTTTCCTTATTGAGGAAACAAATGCATAAATTGGTGTATTTTACCAACTTCAACAAGATCGAACCATCGAAAAATGTAAGACAAAAAAACTTTGTCAGAAGTGGGATTCGAACCCACGCCCCCGATCGAACCATCGAAAAATGTAAGACAAAAAAACTTTGTCAGAAGTGGGATTCGAACCCACGCCCCCATTCGGGGACCAGAACGCCCATTCCCACTAAGTGTAGCGGAAGGTCATGAACCTTGAGTCTGGCGCCTTAGACCGCTCGGCCATCCTGACAACTGAGTGAAATAGCACACATAATAATACATAAATAATACATTTATAAAAAGTAATTCGTTTCCTTAAAAAATAAATATAACTACGTATTTTTAATAATAATCTAACCGTCACTGTCGATCATAGTTTAATTCAATATTTAAGCAATTTCGCCCATTGTTATTTTCAATAATTTTAAGAAGGTACCTGCCTAAATGTCTCATAATGTGATACCTCTCTCTGTCTGATTCCCAGACGACAGTCTATACATGATTATGTACAATGTGCGCAGCACTGTACAAGTACGTGTACGTACACCCACGTGTAATGTACATGTACATGCAGCACCAGTGCAGCACGTACGTGCAAAATGCATGCAGCACGGGTGTCGCACGTACATGTAGATAACGTGCACAGTACGTTCTGGCCATGGCGTACGAGGCCTCAAGGCCAAGCGAGGGGGCTGCACGGACCTCTACCGGCGCGTAGCGGACCTAAGACCGGGGTATATATACTGTACATGACTCAAGTTGTCAGGCACATAATGGATGGGCAGTTTTGTGGATGGAAAGAAATAGCCTTGCTGGTTCACCACTGGAGACCCATTCAGGGGCTTGAAGCCTCCACAAATATTTCGGGAAGCCAGCGAGTCAGAGTGCGGTGAAAGAAGGACACTCAAGGACATGAAGGAAAAGACTTCATCCATGCTAGAGCAGAATGGAATTTTGTTAGCTTGGGAGGTGTCTGTAACGGCATGCTGGAGCACCAAGATTCTTAGACTCGAGGCATGCCAATAGCAACCAACCCCCGGTGACTGTGAATCATCTCCACACTTGTTCATGCTGTTTGCCGCCCTCTGTCTGCTAGGATAAAAAAAAAATCCTCTCCCCCTCCCCCCAAAACATGGGCGGTTCAACCATGCAGGAAGGAATGTATCTGTATGGAGGACGAAAAGTGGCCATTTGCTTTTCTGCTATCAGAATGGTAGAAAAGCAGATTTTATATTCTGGTAACGCGCAATTTCGACTTTTCTGCTAACTCAAAAAGCAGAACGAACATTGTTTGGTTATGCATTTTTCTATTTTTCTGCTTCAAGAAAAGCAGATTTTACTTTTTCTTCTTTCGCTGGCGGCCGAAAAGCGGCCATCTGCTTTTCTACTTTCAAGCAGGCAGAAATTTGGATCGAACATTTTGACGACAACCGTGAATTAAGCTTTTCTGCTTTTGTAATACCGGATAAGCAGATTTTACATAGGTGGCCGGAAAGTGGCCATCTGCTTTTCTGCCTTCCAAGGGCCGTGAATGGGGTTGTGAACCTCGGGTTATGACCATTTCCTTTCTTGGGGATTGAAGACATATAAACCAATCATTACAGTCCACCCTATCTTTTATGATGAAAAGTTCACGTTTTCCTTGGCCCAAGCAAGCTTGTTTGTCTATTGGATGATAGTTGTAAAACTGTATTGCCTTTGAGATGCTGTTTTCTCTGCCTCACAGGGACACTGATACTGTCGTATAGGATTGGTCCCTAGAGAGCATGGTTCCGGGTTACGTACTGCTTTCCATACGTCTTCACTCCCCCCAAAAGGAAATGGTCGTAACCTATGGTTCATGACCCCATTCACTTCCCATTGAGGACAGAAAACCAGATGGCCACTTTTCGTCCTCCATAGGATCTGTCCTTGATCTCAGTAAATGTAAATGCAAACATCAAAAAAAGGAGGGAAGTTTTTTATATTAAATCAGGTAATGACAGAATTGTTCAAAAGTAGTTACATGATGGTCACGGTGCTCGCTCAAAATTCAAATTTTATTTGCAAACGGCAGTTAGAATAACCAGTAATAAAATGATGGGCAATACTGATTAATACTGGGATCACAGCTACATCAACTTGATGCATGTATGAACCAAACTTCATCGTCATACACAGGTTGACAGAAGGAGAACACGACAGAACTACATGTAGTTAACACAATGTACAACTGTCGATGATTATACTGCACATTACTGATAACGGCAGCACTGCTTCTGGACATGTTTTATGCATAGTTCTGTGCTACATAAGTCATTCATTTGCCTCCGATTCTTAAACACCACGATCCCATTCAATGGATCCTCCAAACTAAGTAGTTGAACCTCGTTAATAGGAGGTCCTTCGGACTTGGCAAATTACCTTGTTATAACAGGAACCTTGTATTATCAGGAATAAAAACAATGAAAAAGAAAGGATTGGGACCCAAAACTTTCCTTGTTATTAGCAGAATCTTGTGTTAACTGCTCTTATTAACGAGGTTCAACCTATTTAGACACGTGTATAACTATAAGGAACAAACACCAAACGTGAAACAAGTTTACCTCAAAGGTGGTCTTGCCTCATGTCTTGTATGCTACATTAACCAAGGCAAGGCACGCAAATCAACATGCATCCCAGTCTTCAAAAACCAACTTCCTTGACGGGCATTAGACATCTTTGTCTAGATGTGAATTTTCAATTTCCCTCTTACAATCAACTCTACTTTAGTTTAACTAAAGTACTGAGATCTATTTGACATGTAAACGGGGTGAAACAAATTCTAAGCATTCGAGAAAAGGAATTTAAAATGAGGCATAAAATAAAACATAACATTAAAAATATAAATTAAGTAACATATTCCATATGAAGTTTTTAAAAATCCAGCTTAATGAACACTCCAGTAAGATTCCAACCCTGCACCTCAAAATACTATGCTGACTTCTGCAGAGCAACAACTGAGTAATGGAACCAACAAACAAACGAAAAGACTGTCCACATCGGTAATTATTGCGGTATTCTGGATGCCAAAATTCCAATCTCCATCCAGTTTGGATTTTTCCTACATAAAAATTGATAACCACCATTCCTAGTAGGTTGAATCAATGACAGTAAGTCTCGGAACATGCACTGTGTTATCTGTTCTTGTGTTATGTAGACATGAAATAACTTTGTGCCAACAGAGCAGCAGTACCTGAACATTTGTATATGTATTACCGTCGCTTAAGCTTTGTTCAACACCTGCAGACTTGTCTCCACCTTTTGTACGACTATTACTTGTTGCACTTCAGGATTTTGACATTTTTACATCCAAACCAATCTTAAGTTTCAAAAATATTTTTTTATACCACTCAGGGTTTTCATTTGCCGGTGTAGTATTTGGAGGGGACAAAAGGCATCTTAGCAACTTCAGCGTCAACGCTCCGTTTCCGGACTTGAACTTTGACTGCGGTTCCTACTGCGGAGAGCTGCGTCTTGATGTAACCCATGGCAACATTGACCTTTAGAGTTGGTGAGGGGCAGCCGCTGGTCACATGGCCTACTTCCTGGCCTGCCTCGTCAAGTATGCTGGCACCCGCTACAAAGACAAGAGAATAATGATCAATTCAAAACAATGTAACTCTTTGATAAGCTGCACACAATACTGTTAGGCTTACTCTCATTTGGGCCAAGGAAGGACATATGAACAGTTGCAAAATGAGTAGGTGACAAAATTTTTGGTGTTTGCTGCTAAGTTTGGCACAAAGTCTAGACACGTCTGCAACTAAAAGTCAAAATAACTAAAAGGCCATTAAACAGAACGTGTCCTCTTACATTTGAAGGGCTGCAGCCAACTTTCTGACAGATTCTGACATGCCTGTACTAACACACAATAAATATATCTGGAGAAAGCAGACCACACAGCAGGTCAGATCAGTCTGGGGTTTAGCTTAGTATCCAGAATATTGAACTTTTGTTCAATATGTTGCAGTTTCCAAATCCTGCTCCAGTTCTTGTCTTTGTCCATCTCGGCAACTGACGGCTAGCACTCAGACGGTTTCCTTGATATGTCATTTGTTTTTGTACCATACCTCTGGGTGGGGCTCCTTTTGATATCAGGCCAACTCTCTTTCTCTCAGGTTTCTCCTTGAGTTGTTTCAAGATGAGATCTGCCGCCGGGAAATCCCTCCGCTCTCTTCTCCTCTTGGCTGAGAAAGAAGAGACGAGATGAGATCCAAGCCATTTGGATATTTACAACAGGTTGCAAGTCAAATCACATCATTTAAATTCGGCAGAACAGATTAGGAATTGCACAGCTGTGTCCAAGCCAGGCACTGCTGTCTTCAGCTACTAGTAAACCCGCCAATAGAAAAAACCTCAAGTCACGGACACAAGATACCCCAAGATACTGCTGGTCACAAAGGTCAAGAGTGAATAATGAGAGGAAGGAATAAAGGACAGGTAAGGAGTTGAAGACGGGAAAAAGAGAAGGTCAACATCTTATCAGTTCCATGATATGAACTGATTCAATAGATGAATTGGTATTAGCTTTGGAGTAAGCTGTGATGGTCTGGAATCTTGTGCTCTATAAAGGAGCATAACGCTGGCTGTAAACAAAAGTCTAGCCACAATGTCTTGGCTGTGGCTAGGCGCAGCACTGTTTTATGGAATATAATTAACTAGGAAGTCAGAGGCTTGGATAGAATGAGGTGTTTTTGTCAGCTGCTGCCGAAGCTTTGGATGCAGTCGATCATCTGTTGTTTTACTCTGAGCAGACAAGAGACTAACGCCAGCTATACTAGCAAACGCTTTGGTTTAGTAATGCAAGAGTTCCAAATTTGCAAGATCAACAGTCAAAGTAGAAACGCAGTCAAAATCTTCTTAATCATCTCACCAATTGTCCATGCTAAGGTGGCCTCTATCGGTGTCGTGGTTTCATCAATGTCGTTGCCATAGAGACACATCCCCGATTCCAGCCTGAGCGAGTCTCTTGCTCCGAGTCCGCACATGCTCACAGTGGTTTCTTGGGAGCTTAGCAACCTCTCGGTAAGCTCCACTGTCCTACTGGCTGGAACGGAAATCTACAAAGGAAGCCCAGGATTTGAGGAAGTGTGCAATGCAGTTGAAGCACAAGAAACAGGAAAGTAGATTGGATGACAAAGACATGTTCAACAATTCCAGATAAGAGTTCAGAGTTTTGTGACTATAAATGCATCGACTTAGCTAGTATGGAGAATCCAAGGCTTAACGCATACAGTAAGATCTAACTATAGACAGTTAAGATACAGTACTTTGATTCAGACCAGCAAGGAATGCAGAAATTGAAAATTCAGAATCCGTTTTAAGTGACAGACAAATCTGTGAGTAATTCATCTCTATGCTGATTTGTTACTACTTCTTCCTGAAATCAAACACTTTTTCTAGAAGGTAGCCATTTTTTCTGATGGAATACAACATTTCTTGGTTTACAAGTGTTTTTGTGTCAAGTGCACAAATGACTGTGACATACACTGTAGTTTTTTTCTGTAATCATCCTGGACACCTCCTTATCCAAACTAAAATTTACTGCCTTGATGTGGGACCTGGTTATGCCCCAGTTGCCACGGCAACCGAGGTATCAAACTACTCCACATCTCACATTGCAGCGCATTCCCAACACGCACCTCTACACCATCTTCTCCAGTGTAGCCACACCTCGTCACCCGGCATGGGATACCGAAGACGTCCGTAGTTATTGTCGTCATGAAGGTCAGCTGACTCAGGTCATGTGACATGCCAGCTTGCAGGACTTGGGCCGAAAGGGGACCTACAAAATGAAGTCAGGTCTTGTTTTGTGAGTGGCTTCACGCTGGAACTTTTGCAGGTAAAAAACATGGCCGCCAAACAGGTTTGCAGGGTTATTTTTTGGGGGGGGTTACTTAAACAAATCAAGATGCTTCAGTTTCCCAATTTCCAGCTGAACGTTCTCCAGAAGAATTTCGAAAATTTGAAGACCCCGGAATACCTACATTTTTCTTTTAAATTCCCCTCCCCAATTTGTCTTTCCAGAGATACGTAATCATGCTTGACAACATTTCTGAAGATTGGAAAGGTCATACAGTTCAAAGCAAAACGTTAAAAGCAAAATAGTTTGCATTGAAGTTGTGTTACAGATCAGTTCCTAGAAGAAAATAGCTGAGTGGAGTTTCTTATGCATTTAGGAAATGAGTTGCACCATATTATTCACCAAAAAATGCCACAATGTGAACCAACTATCCAGAAAATACTCACTGATCAAACCACATGGGAAATTGCTCACGTCTCAGCTGGTGGCAAAATGGTATTAAATTCACTAAAGATTCAAGTTGAACACATGGGATTGTCTGGTGATATTTAAACTTAATCTTAATCTTACCCTGCAAAGCTAGGAGACCCATGTCATGAAGAGGTTCAAAAGTGACATCGAGACCAGCAGCCTTGAATTCTTCTAGCTTGCCCTAAGCGGGGTAAACACATAATTTTCAGGAACAGGTGACAAGAAAAAAAAAAGTACATCGATGATTTGAGGAAGGAGAAGAGGATTGTTTGCTGCATGCAACATGTTTTTCAACCCAGAACAAATGCACTGCTTGTTTGGCAGGCTTTCTAAGAATTGGCACAAATTTTGGTTTGATTTTTTTCTCTTTTTCAGGGGATGAGAAATTACAGAATTTCTGTCATAAGCAGGATTGGACTTTCACAGCTCTTCCAGTTGTAGAATTTGGTATTTATGATCAGTACTGTGTGGTTACAGCCTCGCTAAGAACTCCAAATCCTCAGCTGTCCGTAAGCTAATCATCCCAAATTTCTTACAGACTTGTGACACCCGCTACCTATTCTGGTAAAGTTAGCGCAGTAAGTTTCTTGCTTACAGGAAAGACTACCAAGACACGGCATTCAGAGGAGAAAGTTTTGCAGACTGGGCAGGACGGGGACTCTTCCACTGAGCAAAGGTTGTCAGCTGGTTCCCACTGACCTGTATATGAGCCGTGTCCTTGTCAGAGCACCCAGCATTGGTCACCATGTAGATGTGTCCCTGGTCAGTCTTACTGACCACCAGATCATCGATAATTCCTCCCTTGTCATTCAGCAGGAGGCTGAGTGTTCCAGAGTTTTCCTTCAAGCCCTCGATATCCGCTGTCGCAAGGGTAAAAATTTAAAAAAATCCTGCTCCTCAAATGGATCTTCAGTTAGGAATTTTGATCAACCCAAAGCACTATTGATTTGGTAAATTTCTGTTATTTAAAGCCAAGAAATTATTAAAAATTGACCATGCCAGAGTATTTAATGCAAAATCCTGAATTCCCAAGAAAACTGGGTAAATCACCACTTCCCAAACTGCTAAATTTATGTTGTATCCCAGTGAAATCTTAAGACATTGCTCAAACTTTTGGGGCTTTGTAGGGCGACCTCCAATTTTGGTAGAAAACAGATACAGCTCAAAGGAAAGTGATTCCAAACAGCTTAATCATTGCACAATTGATATAAAAAACTGTTAAGAGGCCTGAAATATAATCTAGATAAACATAAACCCACCCACAGTAAGACTCTCGATAAATTTTGTCCGATCTTTGCCGTGAATTTTGCTCTGCAGCATGTGCGACACGTCAAAGATGACAGCTTTAGTCCGGCAGTTTGTGTGTTCACTGGTAATCCCTTCCTTGTAATTGACAGGCATGGACCAACCAGCGAACGGCACCATGTGGCCCCCGGCAGCAACGTGGAAGTCATAGAGAGGTGTCTTGTTCAAATTGGCCTGCAACGAGTCATACACATACATGTACATGTAACTTTTTGAAAAAATATACCACAATTCACCTCAGTCTGATCGATGCTCCTATGCAAGACAGAAACATGTATTTAGACATTTATGGTAGTTGGGCACAATCAGTCAGTCTTTATGATCAATTATTGATTACTGCACTATTGGTCAATCTTGTGGCACAATATGTCAATCTCTCCACCATCATCTAATAATCTTGTCTTTTCAACTTACAGCTGGGGAAGACTATGGTTGAAAGATTTCTAAACATGCCAACAGGAAACAGATGACTGCACAGTGTAATCAATTACTTCTAAAACTACTTTTTGAAAATATAGCCCTGCTCAGCCACTGTAGCCTAAATGATGTATGCATGTTGGGTATGATTGGTTGACCTATGGCCTTGCTTCATCATTGCATGACCAGTCTATCTTGTAACATGATTTATCAATAATTCTGCCATCTTCTACTTGCCTTGCCTTTTTAATTCATGGTTGTGGAAAATTGTTTCAAAAAAGGGCACAGGACTAAGAAGATCGACCAAGTCAGCAAATGTGGTGATCGTGTAGTTTGGCTGATTGCATTCAAGATAACTTTCAGATTTAGAAGTAAATTTTGGTTCTACAGTTTGTCATTTAAATAAAAAAGTGACGACACCGTCATGACCGGACGACAACCAGCGGCAATGATATGTCCATTCATTCACCCGAAAACAGAATTATGTTTAGGCCTCTAGCTCTGTAAACTTATATTGTAAGTTTGCACCTACACCTGACATAGCTGTGACCATGGGTGTGTTTTATTCCTGTGACTGAGCCTGGTTTGTATACACATGGAGGTAGAATCACATCCATGGTATACAGTTCTGGTAGCAATCGACTTACATGGTCACTTCGGAAACGCTTCGAGGTGAACGAACATCTCCCTATCCTTTTCTGTCGGCAGAGACTAGTCAAAATCGATGCTGCTTTTGCCGCTCGAATTCCTGCCATTTCAGACCTGCTACTCTACCTTATGTTAGTGCCAGTGGGTGGTTTAGTGGTTACGGTAGGTTTCAACTTCAACTAGACTAGAACGAAATGTTTTGAAAGCGCGCCCTCACTTGTTGAAAAATGTAACTTTGGCCTGTTTTTTTTCCATGTGTGGGCGCCGAGTGAGCGGCGATGCCAACGTTGAGGGTGCTGCTTTGTTGTTGTTGTTGTTTGTTTGTTTACTTCAACTGCCCTCTTCCTTTCTTCAGTTGCTTCAGACTTTTTCCACGTTTAATAAATTGCATATCCTTTGGCGTTATAAAGGTCGTTCGATTTATTTGTAAAGGTAAAATAATAATGTGCAAATTAGTCATTTTAGATGTGCACTTTACTCTTACCATAAATTTTGGCAATATCTACAACCCATTATTCCATCAGTGTCAGGATAAATGATTAAAGAGAAAGGCAATTAAATATCACAGTCGCAACAATGTAAATCTAAATGGTATGAAGAGTGCTGTATTTAATGAGCCAGTTTGCCCACAATGAAAGCCATTAATATGGTTGGAGGTCGGCCCAATCACAACGGCCGTATGGCAGGAAACTCACATTGCACTGAAGTAGTCAAACTGGCGTGACGTGAGGTTCCTTGCTTTCAGAAGACTTTCCTTTTTTGAAACACCAAACTGGGGTCATCGTCAGTGGCCTATCAAAGTATAGCCCAAGTAGATGGACATTTTTTTAAGAACGAGTGTTAGTCTACCGATTCCCCACCCCATTAAAATAATCATCCCTTGTCCAAAGAAAGGTGGTGCGTTTCTAAAATGTTGGCACAATCCAATTCCTAAAGACTGAATTAACTGACTAAAAACTAAAAAACAAATGAACAGAAGCGGGCAAAGCGTCGCCAATGGAAGGGGACACTACCCTCTGGCCCCGGATACGTTACTGGTCATTATGATAAATTGCAGATAACGCCCCGAGCAGAAGCACCCCCTCATCAGCTGAAAAAAGCCGCGTTGGGCGGGACTCATTTTGTGGGTAGCGATGATACTGCAACGCTTCCCAGTCGTTTCGTGTCGGAACTAGCGATAAACAGTTGGCACCAAAGGAGCCTCCGTTGTTAAGAAAATAGCGCCCTCTCTTAGTCCAGGTCGTGTCCCATTCCATACTAGTTCTATTGTCGTACGAAATGGAGTTTTATTCCCGTGTTGTCAAAAAACCCAAAAACATTTACTTGTTTTCGCTTGGATTGTCACAATTGCGTTTGCATGTCTTCCTCCAGTGAAATCCTTGGAATGTTGGACTGAAGGGTAGATATCGACACCATGCCCATCGCCGGATGACGCTCATTCCAAACGGCAGGTTATAGCAGCTCGCTGGAAGGGAAGAGTCCAGCGATCCGCCGGCGACGATCTCCTCGGCATCTCGGTGAGTGCAACCGTTTATCTCGGTCATGTGAATGTCTTCTGTCTCTACGTTTTTATCTTGTCGTCCTTTTTGGTCGTTTCTTTCGGCGTTGCTCTCTCCTCCCCCTTCTTTTTGGCCCATGAACTGTTGTCTCCAGGACAGGAGTCCACGCTCTTTGTCAGTTCCTTGCGTCGCAAGGTGTAAACCAAGTTAAAACAGAAAAGCGAAATAAATGGAAAACAATCAGAGGGGGGGGAAATCACCAATTTCCTTGAAAATTTACCTCTTCACCCATGGGAAAAAATTTCTCGGTGACGCCTATATGCATAATTGTAAAATTTCATGCCATTAAAATACATCATTAAAAGTTTCGCTTAATTTGATATGGGTAGTAAACAAGAGTGGTTAGATTTTTAACATGATTGAATAAATAAAGTATACTGAAGAAAAAAATTAATTAATTAATTACAAATTCGAAATTTAAGAACTGAACATTAAGCTAAATTAATGTCGAGTCTTACCCGGAATGGTATTGTCAAGCAAGAGTCCGAGGGATCCACCAACGAACAAGCCGGTGGTGAGCATGACTGTCAAGATTTGATCCAATTCAAAAGATCCTGAATAGAGACAGGAAAATTTCTTGATGTTGGTAAGCAGGAAGATAAAACCCAGACAGTGCACGTTTCCTGTGTGCGCATAGCCAGGGTTTTGCAGAAGAGAACTCAGCATCGATGCCGTTACAGAAATGGCTTTGGAGAAAGTAGTAAGACTTTTGGTAGAAAGTATGTGGTATTTTTAAGGGCGCATCCGAGAATTTCTCCCGGAGATTAGGCCCCCTCAGATTTCCTTATTATGTGGACAGCTGGACACATAGTGCATTACAATGTTACTGAATCAGATGTACAAATAGGCCTCATAACCTTTGGTTGACCCCAACCACCCCTCTGGGTCCGTGCCGGTGCCTTTATCTTCCATACTTGCAATCCCAATTTTTACCGTCCTGATTTTTGTCTCATTCCGTGACGGCGCACTTTCCTTTTCAAGTTGAAGTATGCAAATGGATCAATTCTGAAACCCACAATGCCCCTCTTAGTTATTCGCTCTATGAACTGCCCTTGTCTTCGTCCACAGATTATCTGCAATTGTGTTTTGCTTGTGCAGGCCTACGTAACCAAATAAACGTGCTCTGGATTTGACTGTTCTGTCTCATACTGGGACAAGTTCAGACTTTGTTCTCAACAACCCACGAGCAGCAGACAACAGTGGCATCGAATGTTGACGGAGACTACTTCAGGACGCTGTTTGCGCAAAAAAATTATTTGCTTGCCGAAAAAAAATCACGCGTTGAATTGCAAAGCAATGCAATTGGTTCGTGTACCTTGTTGAATTGAACAACTAACCGGTCTTCAAGAGGCCTGGGTTTTGCTCAAGATAATACGGCACCACGAGGCCCATCAGGGTAGAAAAGCCGAGAATGAAAAGGTTACGGGACGAGTTGAGATCCACAAACTGGAGGTTGGACAGCCCTACCGCTGTTACCATACCTGTAAACAAATACATTCATTATATATATTATAATTTTCATCACAAATGTTTGATGCACATGCCCAGATTCTTCGGTCTGGTTTTATATAAATGATTTTCGGGCAAGAAACATGGACAAATGACAATACATTTACAAAAATTACAAATTATAAGATAAAACCAACGAAAGGAGATTGCACACAAAATCATGTAAATATATACAGCAAAGACAGGAAACCGAACAAAATCTCTCGAATAACACAAACCCAGATCGACAAAAATATGCCATATGCAGGCCTGTAGGATTGCCTAAAAGCCGAATTAAGGCTTATCAAGAGGCTGTCCGACTCCAGCACAAATTAAAAAAAAATGAAAAAAAGAAAGGAGCAGAAACACTGTATTATTAAAATAGGCTATAAACCCATTGAAGATGGTCTCAAGTTCTGTCCATGAAATAGACGACACGAACAATACAAAAAGGAAGGTAGAAGATAAAACACCCAACCACAAATAACCCAAACACACGCAGAGAAGCAAACCAAGGAACCCCAGCTCCAACAGTGACTGCATGGTCCATCCACAGAATGACAACTAATATACAACCACTAAACTGTCTAAAAGCGGCTTAAGCAATTTCATCTCTAACTTGACGGGGGAGCAAACTCCATGTGCGGGAAAATCTAAGAAAACCGAATGTTTGAAAGCATCAGTTTTGGCAAATGGATGAGTAAAATGAAGTGTGTCATTTCTATGACTATTGATGAAGAAATAATTGAAAACTGGTAGATCGTATAGCCCACAAGCACTTGCAAACAAACATACAAGAGAGATGCCACATTCTTGAATGAAGTGAGGAAATACCTATTACTACATAAAGCAGTGCGTTCATTGAAAATAATCCTAGTTAATTTATATTGTACACGCTCAAGCGAACGAATAATGACTGGTTTGATAGGGCTGCCACAATGGAACACCTTGTTCAAGGATGGGCAGACATAACTTATTGTACAAACGTAGCAAAACTTCCCTTCGTTGTGACTTTTGTCTTACAATAATGCTCCACGCGCAAATATAATCTTCAAACACAGCCTTTGACAGGCAATTAATTATTTTTTACATGCCGTAATTAAAGTTGAATATCGTTGTTGCAACATAATTGCAAGTTTGATTGATAATTATTCAACAGTCTCCGTGTTTTTTACGCACCTGCTTTGGAAAAAAAAGGAAATTCAATGCTTTGAGTTGTCTGTTGGGGTTAAGCATGATGTGGCATATGATGTTATGAGCTTGCTCAAGTTACAACAACACAGAGGAAGGTCATGGTGCGCTGTAAGCGCTTACGTGCAAAAAGACACGAACCAGCATCAGGTCCGCATTTATACGACGTTCAGTGACAGAACGCCGAAGAAAGCCCTTAATTTCAGAAGCGACACACGGGAAAAATCTATGTCGCCACGATGGTTATCCGGAGGGAATCAACTAATTTTTTGCAGGGGGCTGATTTCCGGTGGAGAGGGTCAAAGCACTTATCATCAACGAACTGTTAAACTAAATAATAGTGAAAGAACGCAATTTCGAGGTTTTTCCAAGCAAAACCGACAAGCTTCATCCCATTTCATTTTCTTCCCATATTCTTTTGCTTTTCCATCGTTAACCGTATTTTTTCAATCTGGCTTGCCAGGGTGCCACGACGCTCACACACCGGGCAATTTGTAAAAACGTTATAGGATATAAGATGGCAACCATATGCCTTGGGGCGTTTTCGCGCACAGCTCGCAATGTGAAAATTGTTTAATTGCGCCCTCTTGCAAGGCAAGACGACGGAAAACGACACATGGCTGTATTTTAAAGCGCTAACATCTTAAAGACCAGCAAAAATCCTAGCGTATTTACATATTCTGTGGTAACGTGGAGCCCTAACTATTTCTCTCGGATCGTTGATTTCAACCATATTGACGCTTTTGTGTGTGCATATGATAAATCTCTCGACAGATGGCCAAGTCATGGCTTGTCGCATACAGATATCCACCGTGTCAGGGAGAGGATTATGCAGCCTCTGGGTGAAGACGAGGAAGGACTCACCAAACGCGATGCAAATGATGGCACCAACGATAGGGTCGGGCATAGTGGCCAAAAGGGCACCAACCTTACCAACAACACCGACGACTATCAAGACGCAACCAGCAGCCTGTACAACCACACGACTGCCAACCTGGAAAGACAAAAATTATCAGGATAAACCATGCCGCATGAACAATTCATTCGTAACTTTTGATTTGAATGTTGTGATTCAGTTCACTTTATATATTAAAGCCATGGCGGCACCTTGGTAAGTCCGATGGCTCCAATGTTTTCACTGTGTGACGTAGTTCCGTTTCCGGATCCCCATGCCCCGGCCAGTATGCACCCAATGCCCTCGATCAGCACGCCCCGGTTGATAGCATGTTGGGGAGGGGGTGGGGCACCAGACATTCTGGCGCATGCGTAGTAGTCACCGATGGACTCGACGATGGAAGCAAACACGCCGGCCGTGATGCCAAGTACACTGGACAGCCTTACAGTGGGCGTGCCCCACTGCCCTGTACGAAAATGAATTTGTTTTTACTACTTTGTTCAAATTTCAACATGCCAACGGTCCTCACGTAGGGTATTGTTTACTGCGAGCCAAGGTTGCAACACAATTTATACTTGTTTTCAAGCAAAAGTTAAGATGAGAGAACTCTTAGAGTGCTCCTCTGTTTTCGTAAAATAAAAATGTTTTAGTTTTATCTTTTTTTCTGCAAAATCGTTTTGTTAAACAAGTCGTGTACCTGGATACGGAAAGCGGAACCAGAGTGCGCGCTCCAGCACCATGGTGTTCAGATCGGTACGAGCGGCGTATCCATACACCTTTGGGTCGTCAGGGAACACGCCGGTGGCGGTGAATACATAGCAGAGTAACCAAGCAAGAGCGATTCCTAGAATGATCTGTGTGTGTATAAGATATAATCTAAACATTTTGTAACGCTATTCATGTTACATGATTTGACAGATTTCGTCCTTATGTCTTTAATTTGATCTTCGTCCTAAGTGTATAACATGATTAATTTATAACAAGGATTATCTCATGCCAAAAAGTACTTAAATGCTTGCTACATTTGTAAAAGGTAGAACAAATGATTAAACAGAACAAAAAGCACCGACCCAAACCAAACCAAACCAAATAAAACCCCAATCCATAAATTGTGTCGTACCGGGAATAATTTGAAGAGCTTGAATCTGCTCACGTGACACTTCTTTTCAGCGTTGTAGCTCAAAAGGGGGACACCAACGTTGGGAAGATATTGAGAGAATATGACGATGAAGACAATTGTCCTGATCAGAACAAAAACAGAAATCCAGGTGAAGAAAATGTCCTAAATGCAGTGTTGCTGGCATTTAAATAAATTCAAAAACACATTTTTGGGGAACACCTGTGTTTGGGAGGCAGAAGGGCAAATTTTCAGGATTTCTTCATAAGCAATTTTTTGCAGGCTTTCCCCAGGAGTGAGGTTTAATTTGGGGTCTTTGTACACCCCTGCAAAGTGAACTGAATTAGCGCCCAAAGCCTCTTTACCTCTTACCCCCTCCCCTGGACCCGTCATTGGCCGATACTCACATGAATGCTATACCCCAGTGCGCCCCTGACTTCGCTGCGGCCGCTTTATGAAGCGATAGACCAATCAGCGTGATGGTCGGTGTGATTGCAAGCGGACCAATAAAATTCATCAGGATACCCACGATGCCCGTGGCACCAATAAAAACCTGCACGCACGAGGCCACCATGATGGCGCCCTGGATCTGGGGAAACAAAGGAAAAGACAGCTACCAACCAGAAGCCTACTATTATAGTTCACTGTGCTCCCACTATGGGGCTGTCTGCGCAAGTGCACGCCCTGATCTTGTTCTCAGATCGGTCAGTGCGTGTTGCAAACGGAGCCACAGTTTGAGTCTGTCGCCCACTTCATCTCGTCATATCGCAAGTGACACTGATGTAGATTTTCTTCCCTGAACATACCAGACTTGACGAAAAAAAAATCAGTTATTGGCACTCAAATCATCGTTTAAGTTGGATCGAAGTGACACGATTTGATCTACTTAATCCTCTTCCGCATGGTTTCTTTTATTAAAGTAATGCCAAAAAGTTCCATCGTCTGGTTGAAACTGTCTGTCTTTGCCCACCTCTCTTATTCTTGCCAACCACTCCTCTTCAGCGGCAGTGACCTCTTCTGCTGTAGAATTCCCTGCATTCACAAATAACGCATTTTCAAAGGGGCGTAATGAATAAACACTGCGTTCGTATAGTATTGGGGTTATGTTGAGTGTGTAAACGCCTTCAATTATGGACCTATAACAATAGGAGACAATAGGGTCCACGGTTGCCGATCAGTCCACGGTTGGAAAACGTGTACAAAACATATGGGAGGTCTTCCAAAAAAGTTCAAGTATGAACAAAAGAGGAACAATAGGGAGTCGACGATTGGAGGCGTTTACACACTTGTGTGGGTGAATTGAAGGTTGCCTCTATCATAACGTTTTCTAACCATAGGAAACTGCTTGGGAATACGAATGTTTGTACCAAATACATCTTTACTGTGGAAGAGAAGTGACACGTTTACTTTGACAAGAGACATATCACTGACATTGATTTCATATTACTTTTGTTTGTTTGGCAGGTAATTTGTAGTCCTTTCTCTATAAAGGAAATTAAAGAATGAATTCTAAACATTAAAAACCATGCGCCGGGTGAGAAAAAAAAATTGTGAAAAAATTGCACTAAGTTCGTTTTTGACGCAGCCCCGAGACATACCAGTTGGTGCTGGCGGACATTCTCCTCTTAGGTTGAGGATTGAGTAAGACGGCACGAGGAAGGCTAAGGAAGTCCCCTGGATGATGGGAAGTCTGAACCAAATATCACAGACAATGAGTGACATACTGACTACTTCTACTTAATTGTGAAAAAAAATGAGAAATGATGAAATTTAATGGATAAGATGCTTAAAAGTTGTGTGCAGGTATAATCGTCGGTCAAAGTATTACCGATGGACAGTTGGCCACTGAAAGAGGAATTGGTGGACGTGGCAAGAAAAGGTAAGAAAATTGTCCGGTCGTGAAATTGAAATATGTGACAGCTATTAGAGGACTACTTGTATTGACTTTCAAAGCCATTCACCTTTGGGACTTTATTGGTTAACTGATTGCGAAATGATGAATTAACGAATAATGCAATAGGACAAACGGCAGTGTTTAGCCCTTGATTTGGACTGTTTTGTTGAGAGTAAGTGCACTCAAACTACAAATGATAGGAGCTGAAGTGAGCTTCACTAACCTAATGCCGAATGTGGTTTGTAGGACGGTCACCAAGCCATTAACCACAAAGAGGGAACCAATGAGCTCTCCTACAGTAACGGCGTCGTGCGCAATGCACAGGCTCGGGGTCAGCAGAAACGCAATAGAAATGGTACTCCCAAAAGTGGTCATAAAATGCTAGTTTGGGAAAAAATAAGAGAAGAAAATTTAATACTAAGACCCTCAGTTATACTCATTTGTTATTTAAGTCAGCGGCATGGTCACGTCACGCCTGTCCGAAAGCAACTAATTCATGACAAACTCGGTAGTCAAGTTGCAGGCCCCTCAGAAACTAAAAACCCTCCGAACACTTCGAGAATGAAATGCAGTAAAACACACCTGAATACCGAGGAAAACGGTAGTGTACCAGGGCGGCCTGTCCTCAAGAGCGTACACCAGACCGTGGACCGGGAGAGGTCGGTGGCTGGACCTACAACCAACGCCCTCCGTGATCACAGGCGACGGGGTGTCTATCTTGCCTCTCTGGTCTGTCTCGATCGATGAGACATCCTCATCCAAAGCGGCATTGGTGTGTTGCTGAGGTACCTCAGCCACGCCAGGTTGGTTGTCATCTTGTAGTTCCCCTATAGTCACACTGTCCGACTCCATTTCATCAATAATTGGCTCCATCGTGTGGGTAACTTGCCGACAACGTACGTATACAGGGATGGCAAAACTCCAGCTTTTGCACCTGGTTTGGAATGACAGTCCCAGAGATCAAGTCGGTGATTGGTCGAGTTTAGTCTGCCCCTGCCGCCGCATTTTAACCGTGCTTGGTGAACGGTCGGTGCAACTTCGACCCCAACATATATTAAGAGTGTATACCCACGTTAGGCATCACTCAACCTTGCCTTACCAGCTCTCATCAATTGTATGTCAGAGTCAGGAAATAGCCGTTGGTTTGTCCTCAGGCCCTGAAAGGCAATAGTGATAACATTAAATAGTTGTTGTATGGGCAACCCTCTCAAATTCTGGACGCAGCACTGATGGGGCAGGATGTGAAGCAGGTCGTTGCCCCACCACCTGGGTGTCCCCTTGAACTTTGGAAATGTACACAATCTATGCACAGGTCTCAGTCGCGCAGTTTTTCAGATTTTGGTGCCCCTGAAAAATGTGTGCCCCCTAGAAATGTCCACCTCATAGTTACGTCATTGCATATTCCGTAGTCAACATTTCCCCAGCCTCGTCCTTTTATCCAACGTATGCGTGCATTGTTTCGTCAACATGGCCTACGTTTGGCTCGCTTTGGCTTTCACGTTTATTTCGTACGCATATTCTCTTCAAGTCCAAAATGCCCATTACACGTGTATTGATCCAGCAATGTGACTCTAGTTTTGCTCGACGGCTTTCAATTCATGGCCCATAACATATTGACAAACAAACCTGCCGTAAGAAATGACGAAGCAAAAGGTTAGTTGCGTGAGTAAAACCAAATTCTCTGGATCCACTCAAGTTGCCTCAGTAGGCCTACAGTTAATTTTGGTTTGCCCGACTGGCCTGAACCGGGCAAAGGTTACTGACAGCATTACTCATACTTCCAATGTAAAATTGTACACCTCGAGATGGTAACTTAGCAAAACTCGACATTTTCTAAAGGTCAAGCAGCTTATGTCTATTGATTCAGGTGATGAGAATGAAATATTAGGAGAAAAAAATTCACCTAAAAAAACACACAAACAAACAAACCTATCCAGGCTTGTATACGCATCAAAGAATATGGAACTAGGCCCCTACGCAAACTTTTGTTTATGGATGCGTATACGCATGTTGGTGTAGATGTCCTCATTACCAACTTGCGTGATATACTCATATCTATTTAATTCTGCCTTGCGTATCGAGCCTTCTGCCGTGTATCATGCGAGGGAACTTGTGACATATTGCACACACCTATAGTGTGGACTAGTGTGACGGCGGTAAGTTAGTTTTATACCCATTGGATCAAATTTATCGGGGGGGGGGATTCGGAAATGCGTTTGCACGATCATGGAGGAAGGATAAGAGCCTTCCTCCATGATACGATCGTTCTGGTTCAGCTGATTTGCATATTTTTTAGGCCGCGTGCGGTCGCTCTTCGCCTTGATTTTGCAAGATCTGCAGGTATGTACACAAGCCGGCCTAGCCTACTGGGTCAGGCCTTTCATGTTTATATATATTATAGGCAATGGCCGTGTTTGTTTAACCCGGATCTGGATCACGATCAGCGATCCGTCGTTGATTTACCGTGACACCAAAGACCAAGTAGTGGATGGTCCGAACCAGCGTAAGGATCACTAATGTAGATTCAGATCCAACCAGGCCTAGTGTAGCGAGCCAGCGTGCACTGCGGCGCAATCCAAAAGACAGAAAATCAGGGGGCATGGCATTTGTATGATGTATAACCAGACATTGGACCAAGGAGAGGTCCCCAGTCTGTTGAGTTTGACTTCATGCACGCCCCCTCTCGGCCAATTTAGGTGAAGCATTATAAGAATCCTCTGTCCAAAGGATGTATATTTGTAACATGATGAACCTTTCATTAAATTTTGTTTTTTATATAACATTACTACTGACAGTATATGACGCAAATAAACAACATGAGAGTCACTTTAAATCTCATAGAAATTAATAAGAAAAGCCGCCATGATGCCACACTGTGGAAAACTATTCGTTGAAAACACCGCCGGTATCTGTCGAACCAACAAGGACCAGACCGCCGGAAAATTGCTTCCCCCCCCCCCCGATTTGTTTTTTACAAAGTATACTTCATAGGTAAGAAAGTAATTGGCATATCAATTATCACATATTAGAACCAAAAGCAAGGATGTCGAACGTTTTTGATATTCTCTTCTCCCCGAACATCATGCTGAATGAGCCCGAAGCTGCATTCGCTTTTGAATTTGCCTTACCCCCACCCCAAAAGCTGGATTCGCCGCTGCCCACAGGTTATTGCCATATTGCTCCTGTCAGAGAATAAGGTTTGGCTTTGTAAACTATAATTCCAACAACAGATAAGGTTTTATTTCGGAAAACCCCATTGAAACTTCTTGTTATAACTTATAAACAAACACATCATTGAAGTAAAAGCAATTTAATCCGTTCGTCTGCCAATTTTCCATAGTAATGGGCCAGAATTTGCTC
This sequence comes from Acanthaster planci, assembly GCF_001949145.1. The sequence continues at coordinate 366,909 of NW_019091518.1, forward strand.
AGCTTGTATTTATTTTGAGAATGACAAGTTCAGGCACAGTTGGAAAAACGTTTCTTGCAAGTGCTCGCAATCCGGTCTGGAAAGAGCTTCTAGCCTGAGAGCTGACTCGTGGTAACTCCCTCTATTGGTGCATGGTAGCCATTACATCATGAAAATGCTTTGTTTTGATTGACAGACATCCATTTAATCGTGGTGGACAGTCCATATTGATTGGATGGCCCAATTAATTAATACATCAAGATAAACATTTCTGATCGACGGTTGCCCACGACTATACAATGTATACACTTTTAATCTGTTTCGAGTTAAAGGTAACGAGGGATGGTGTGAGGCCCGGCATAGGCCTTTGTCCATTGGCACGATTTTCAGGCTTGCAACAATTTTCCTTTGAGAAATTGCGAAGTCAGCTTCCAACATGACATCGGTTCAGCTTTAACCGTCCTTACATTGATTGCGATCGGGGTTTTAGTCAGCGGCGGGCTCATCGGTGCCCCATCCTTGAAAGAGGAGCGGAGAAAAACCAAGCCCCCAACCAGCAACAAATCATCAACAACCCGCTAGATGATCACACGGCGGGCTGCAACTACTCCACGATCCGCGGAATTGTTTCCCACGAACTACAGGACACGTCCCACCGGCTGGCTGAGCTAGAAGCAACCGTGGATACCAAAGTATAGGTGTGTCCGTGGATTTGGAAGGCGTCAAGCTGCAGCTAGACCAGATACAGAAATGAATCAACGACCTCCTTCAAAATGAGAGTGGTAAGGCACCGATCCGACTACCTACCGCTACTTTTAAGTGAGGCCTGGGCAGCTAAATGGCCATGCTCTAACCATGGTGCTTATATATTATGGTATGATGTAATACAGAGGACACACAAATCTTTAGTTCAAGATAGTTTAAAGGTTATACTTTAAGCCAGGTTATTGGTTCTATTACAGACTACCATTACAAAAAGATATACGATACAAACCGTGGAGTATGTGAATAAAAAGCACACAGGTGCAAAAACAGTTACACCGAAACAAAGTTACCCTATCCCAAAAGACACCTCATTAAAAGGAAAGAGATGAACAGATCCTTAAGGACAAGACCGTTAAAACGTTAATTATTAGAAATTATTTTTATTAGAAATTCTTAAAATATGTATGTGAATTTCTATAAGGAATGTGTGGCAAATTGTGTGCAACGCACTCTTCTTTAGCTTCGTTGTATTCGCCTCGTGAATTCTTACCAACGTTTTGACACCGCATCTGACGAAAATCATTCTCATAAATTTAGATAATTCCACAATGGAAGAGATTGATGCAGAGAAAGGAGAATGGCTAGCAAGAGTCCGGGACGTATGAATTCATAATCGAGACAGTACAAGGCGGACGGCTGGAAATCCCCCTCTTCAGCTTCGTATGTAGTTGTTATATGTTATCTTAGTTCTTCAGTGGCATTCAGTTTGGGATGCACGTGCTTGACAAATGTGAAGTCGCGTGTGATGCAAATATATTGTGTTTGGAGCTAAAGAGAAGGTCACTACCTGTCAAAGCACATACTTTCTGACATGACTTCTGACAGCGACATGTTTGAAAACAGCGTACAGTTTTGAGGTTGCTCAGAAATTAATTCTGGGGAAAAGAATCAATTACGCAATGCGGTATACCATGCTAATTGGATCAAAGTTGGTACGATGTTTTTACTTTATGCCGTTGATATGTCGTTTTGGTCTTCTTATGCGGGTGAAAATTTTGCAGATCCAGGGCGCCATCATGGTGGCTTCATGGTTCCAGGTCGTAATCGGCGCCACAGGCGCCGTTGGTATTCTCCCGAACTTCATTGGTCCCCTCGCTGTCACATCCACCATCACGCTGATTTGTCTATTGCTTCACCAGGCGGCAGCGGATAAGGCAGGCAAACACTTGGGCATTGCCTTTATGTAGGTTGCCAGTTTTATTAGGCACAGTCAAATAAGGTTCAAGTTTATGAGAACAAAATGCGATTATCGAAACTTTGCCAAATATTATTTACCAACAAGATATATCCCTCCCTTTTCTTCATTTTAGGACCATGGCGTTCATCGTTCTGTTCTCGCAATATCTGCCAGAGATTGGCATACCAGTCTTGAGCTATAATTCCCAGAAGAAGTGCCACGTGACTAGGTTTCAAGGAAACAAGGTTTCAGAGGCATTTTGGGGTCAAGGTTATCCGTGGCAAAATGAGGAGGAACAGTCCAGGATATCATCATCAAAATCCTGCTCGAAGGAGTTATCCTAGTTGGAGAAGGAGTTTTTCCTCTTGTTTCCTTGACCACAGGAGAACAAAGGAATGTCCACAATTTGTATGTAAAACAGGTAAGAGTGACTCTCTGTGAGTGTGAAACATTGTTATTATCACGATTAAAAAGCAGAGATGTCGGGACCGTAGGCTTTCGACCCCCCCCACATTATGTTGAATGAGACCAAAACTGCTTTTGCTGTTAAACCCCCCCTCACACACACACCAAAAGCTGGATATGCCGATGGTGTGATTGGTATCATATTCCCATTAAGTATAAGAGTTTTGCAGCTTCAGCATGAATTAATTTGACTTTTCATTAAAGTACATTTAGCTGCTTTTACTTTGGCATAAGTTGAAATTGAACATCGAGAAACTGATTTCCCACCACAGCTTTCCGCAGATTTCAAATAAGCTCAGGACATTTCGGGGACTCCGTCTGCTTCACTAACTACAATTGATTGGTTTTAAACTGTTTTTCCTTTTTAGTTTATCGAGACTCAGTCTCGTGCTGGTGTCGTTTAAATTGACTCCAGTGTATTATGTCAGGATTATGGGCTCGCCTCCCACTGCGCGCTCACAGTGTGACCCTTTGACGGAAGTTTGCGGCCAATGCTGATGGCTTTTTCACACACGAATGCACCAACTTTGGGGTAAGACGGATGAACGCGAAAGCCTGATAACATTTTTCTTCTGTTAGCATGAAGATATTTTTAACTTCATAAATAACAGTAATGCTTCTGACTACTTAGGTAATCCAGCGATTAGAACAGCATTGTTAGACACAAGTCATCGTCTGTTTGAACCTGAAGGAATGTCAAACTCGATAACTTCGTGTGGCATATTTACTTCGGACTGACAAAACGAAACAGCGCCTTGTTGGCAGAGTTGACGAATGATTGCACCAGGCGGTGTATTAAGCAGACGATGAATGTTAATGATCGCGAGGGTAAGAATGTTGTCACAGTGGACAAACTGGGTGCTAAGTTCCACTCGACTTTGCCTTGTGGAGTTGAACTCATACGACTATATATAGGTACTATCAGTGACAAACATAATTATGGCAATATATATATATGGCTGTATATCTGGCACTATTTAGTTCGCGTGCCCCTGGCTAATCAGGGTATATGGCATGCATGGCCGGGGCCACTGTCGACCTACACTCGTAAGTTCGTCTCCGTTATCTTTTTACCTCATATTTCCCTCATAAATCAAAACCCCACCCTGATACCGCCATATTAATCCTGCAGGGTGTCATCGCCATCTTTAGGAGAGTTTACAAACATTAAAGATTTTTGATTTTGAAAAGGAACGGTACCTAATACCTTTCCTGTCATCTCATAAAATCAGAATATTGGAAATCATAAGTAAAATGCAGCGACCGTGCCAATGAATGTAGCAACAGGTTAGAAGAAACCCAAAACAACCCTCCCAAGGATCATGGAACCGGTTTAGAGGCATGATCAAAGGTGAAGACAGTACCGTCAAACCTGTCAAATGGGAAGGCCTGATGTGCTTATTGGATTATATTCTTGTCCGCATTTATATAGGGTTGAAAGGTTGAATATCACAATTGGCTGTGATGTACAACGAAGGTTTGTCGTCGGTCTAAAGTGCATAACTTTAAAAAACTGATGACATTCAAATGTTATCACTATTTCTTGACGACTCTACTATTTTTATGAATAGCGATCATGACGCAAGGTCCTCGAAGTTGAAATGGCCAACATTAAAGCCCAGGAAACGGATGATCTCAATGCCACCATCATGGAAGTCGGGGGAATCGAGACTGTCAATCTGTCCTCTTCCAATCCAGAGCATGGCCAGGCCAGAATGCAGGAAAACAGCCGGTCTGGCCCAGCCCATGATTTGGAGTACGCCCTTGAAGATATACCTCCATGGTATACTACCATTCTGCTCGGGCTGCAGGTAAGAATTACCTTCAGTTGCACTCACATTTACAGAAAGCTAAATTAAATTTTGGAAAAACCAAAACAATGATCACCGACATCAAAATATTGGAGGTCTATAATTATTCTCAATCTGCGAGGCAGATTTAATGGTTCTGTATTTTGTGACAACGTGCATTTCATCTTTCCAGAAAAACTTGAACAATTTGATGTTTAATAAGTGTACTTTACGTACACTGAACTGAAGGATTTCAAATAGATTTTATACCTCGAAGAGTACAAAGGTGCACAAAAAGTGAGCCTAAACCAAACTCATAGCACAGATCTTTTAATAAGGATATTTTCAATAACAACTTGTCGCTTTGACACCAGCAACGAGTCTTTCTGCTGAGACAGGCCAGCCAAAACATCCTTTTATCCATTGCGTAGTGAGAGCCAAAGTCATGAACTTCAAATGACCATAAATATCCGGGCCAAACCATGCGTCAAATTGAATTGCAACTTCACATTTGTTCTGGCAATGAGTGTCTACAAACATCAGAAATAATGACAACTGAGTTCTATGGGGCGGGAAATACGGTTTCAAAATGCCTCACTTTCTTTGAAAGACCTTCTGGATATGCTGGTAGCTTCACGACTTTACAGAGGACCCAAAGGAGGGCCAAAGTGTGACGTCAGTTTCCCTCGTCCCGAGGGGTTACTTAACTTCGTTTAAGTAGTAACCCCTGGACACTGAATGATCCATAGGCGTATGCTCATTGAAAAACGTGCATGTTCCAATCATTCCTGATGTATTTCAGTGAGCCTGGATAAGCCCTTGCAACTAGGCGAATAACTTTCTTCCTGCACCCTAATTCGTTTCCAATGCAGCAGATCAGCTGTCCATTCTGAATCATGATTATGACTGGTGGATAAGCTGCACGTGATCTGTGGCAGTTTTCTTTTATTAAATCACAACACTGGCTTTAATTCACTAATACCCGGCTGTAACTTGGGGCAGAGGGCGCTTTACACAAAAGCAAAAAAGGATAACTGGAGAAAGGAAGTTACAAGTATTACATGTAGGCTTATCTATCAATTTACAGAATTTCACGACAAATTTTGGAAGCAACATATCCACAGCTTTCATTCTGGCTCCATACCTCTGCATTTCTCACGATCCCATTGCCATAGCAAGGATCACTGGTACCCTGTTTTTCGTCACCGGCATGGTAACCGTCCTACAGACAACCCTTGGGGTGAGGTAAGCAGCGTACGAACACAGTTTAATGGTTTTACATATGCTATGGAAAGCAGATGCTCAAAGACAGGTTTTTCACACCTTACAAAACAATGAAAGCCGTCATTCACACAAAGCTTTTAAACGGTAGAAACCTGATGAAGTTCAATACTTATCGAGTAACGTTATTCACGGCAGTTTTGTGACCGAACGCTGCTTTCGTAACAACGCGGGTGTCTTTGGATGTCCTATACACACCAAAAAGGGTTGGTTTATGGGTACACTCAAATTAGATGCTAAACTAACTTACCCACAACAGTCTGCCCACTGGCCTATATACTCATCACAGTCCACATACTGCGCATGAACGGTACTGAAAAATGATGTCATCACTGAGTTACGACACGCTCCATTCTGTTGTGTTAATGGTGCTCAAAACTGACAGTTTCTTTCTCATTGGACAGGCTTCCAATCATCCAGGGGGTGACTTTTTCCTTTATGGTCCCAACATTTTCGATTTTGAGAACACGGGGAGAATGTCCCCCTGCACCCACAGGTGGGTTGAAGTGTAGGAAGATTTATGCGACAGGTCTTCTCGCTTTCCCCTCATTCCACTATAATGTAATAAACGAGTGTGCTTCTGTCAGGAATGCAACAGGTGCATGCCAAAAATGGTCAACCCTTCCCCCTCAATTCAGTTTTGGAGGGTATGTTCTATTTTGTTGTATAGGCGCAAAGTTCTGGCTGCTTCATTTAAACCAAGCCAAGCCAAACATCTCTGACATCTAGCTGTTGTACATACAGATAATTCCACGGTGGAAATGTCTGATGCAGCAGAAGAGGAATGGCTCGCAAGAATCAGAGAGGTAGGACTTCACAACACAGAAAGGAAACTGCAAAAGGAAAGGCTCCAAATCAACTTTACCTTTTAGTCACTGATTATGGAGTGATTTTTATAGCGCACTGATATTTTTGAGAGGATAAAATACTTAAGGTACTTCGTAGCCGTGTAGGCACCACTAGAGGTCTACAAGCCTTTCTGCCCCGGGCTGGTATTAAGCAACTCAAGCCGAACTGGTGGGTCTGAGAGCCTGTCCGTATTGTGTGCTTCGGAACTTGACAAGAGTTTTACGTTATTTTTATTGGTCAAAATGCACATGCTGCAAATGTTGTGTCAGTTGATGAAAAAACATTGATTTTAGCTTCAGAGGAAAATCCTATCATAATATATTACCGGCACGATTCATAGCTTGGCATTTTTTCGCTTGGGGATGGAATTTTGCAGATCCAGGGCGCCATCATGGTGGCTTCGTGCGTTCAGGTCGTTATCGGCGCCACGGGCATCGTTGGTATTCTGATAAACTTCATCGGTCCCATCACGGTCACATCTGTCGTCACTCTAATCGGTCTGGGTGTTCACAAGCCGGCCGCGGAAAAGTCAGGCAAACACTGGGGCATTGCCGTCATGTACGATTTTGTTAATCTTTATTGACATTATATACTCATTGTGTACTCAAAATGGTACTTAAAATCAGGACGAAGTTTCCTAGATAATTATTTCTTGATTAATGTACTGGGTAAAGCCGATCAGATATTGATGAACACTGTTCTGCCTATCAGAGACCCCAGGGTAGAACACAACGAAAACTCATTTTTGGAGAATGGAGGAAAATCCTAGCGTAATATTCCCGGGAAAACCGATGAAATGGGCGTAGTCTGAAAACCCAACTTTGACGATGGCCTGGGTGGGGTTCGATTCCGGGCGCTTTAGGATAAAGCCCAGGAAAAGTACAACCTGATTCCTCAACACTTCATTTCACATCTCGCTTATCCTTTTGCATTTTAGGACCATGGTGCTCATAGCTCTGCTCTCACAGTATATGCCAGAGATTGGTGTACCGGTTTTGAGCTGCAAGTCGCAGAAGAAGTGCCACATGACTAGATTCAAACTCTTTAAACTGTTTCCGGTAAGACCCGCTGTTGCACCCATTTGGCACTTCGTTCCTAAAGTGTATAGGCCTCTTAAGGACACCTAGGACACCTAGACAGATCAAGTTCTCATTGATAGCGCTCGGACATCTGAATAAACTAACTGGTCAGATTTGTAGAGCGTCATTTTGATGATTGTGTTAACTTTTTCAAAAGATAATTTTGGGCGTTGCTGTTGTGTGGCTATTTTGCGTCATACTTACTGCCATTGGTGTGTTCCCTGACGACCCCAACGTGTATGGATACGCCGCCCGAACCGACCTGAACACCATGGTTATGGAACGTGCACCTTGGTTCAGCTTCCCGTATCCAGGTAAAAGTCTCGTATTATCGCCACAATCATGTCGGGGTTCCTCAAAGGGAATTAAAAAAAAAGCAGTCCTGATGTTATTGGGCTGCACACAATCGTGACAGACAGATCCGGTAAGCCCCCCCCCGCACCTGTGCCGGCCACACAGCATGTTACACTTGAACATCATATGCGCATGTTCACGCGTGTCGGACATAAAATTACAGTTGTGATTGGTCAAAAAACCATGCGTACTATCCTTTGCAATAATAGGTGAAACTTTTAGGGGAAACCCGAGTTGCTTGCGGGAAAATGTTTTTCTAAGGGCACCGAAGCAAATGAAAGTTGCGGCTTGTAAACAAGCACTGATCCTATGGTGCTTTCGTGAATACCCCAAAATGTGTTGAAAAGTGTTCCCTTTAGGCCCTATATGTAACAGAGGGGATAGGGGGGAGGCTACTTTGGCCTCAAGACGAGTCCCGTGCCTCCTTATTCTACTAATATAGAATATCGAGTAAAAAAGGCCAAAACTGTGCGATCCAAGGCACTGCATATATTGCAGCACAGCATATGCCCAGGTTGTACTGTATTTACATTGTGAACGCAGGTTAAAGCTTTATTTTACTTTTGATAGGGCAATGGGGCACGCCCACCGTGAGGCTTTCCAGTGTTCTCGGCATGACGGCCGGCGTCTTTGCTTCCATCGTCGATTCCGTTGGTGATTACTACGCATGCGCCAGAATGTGTGGTGCCCCACCTCCTCCCCAGCATGCTATTAACAGGGGCGTGCTGATAGAGGGAATTGGATGCATACTGGCCGGGGCCTGGGGATCTGGAAACGGAACTACGTCACACAGTTCAAACATCGGGATTATTGCACTTACAAAAGTATGTTGACGTGGTTAAAACCTTATTTTTCGCTCTCTCTTTCTGACGGCTTTCGAATGAATTTATACATCTGAAAAAGTGATTTTTGAAGCAATACTTGAAAAAATACAAAAGTATCAATTTCTTCACACATCTGATATCTTAGGATGCACCATTTACTTTTCCGATGATTGCCAGTTTTGAGACAAGACTAGTCTTCGCGCATCTTGCGAGGCTCCTCTGTTGAAATCCTCCAGAGCCACGTTTGTAGCCCTTATTCGAGTCAAGTTTCCCAAGCGTGTTGTGTCAAAACAATTCGCCACCAGGTCGGCAGTCGGGTGGTTGTCCAAGCGGCGGGCTGTATCTTGATGTTCACCGGACTGCTTGGAAAGTTTAGTGCCTTCTTCGCAACTACACCAGAACCAATCGTGGGGGGCGTCCTATGCATCGTAGTCAGTAGGTTTTAAAAATTCCAGATAATTCAAGATCATATTTTTCGAGTCAATGACTCAAAAAACAAGAGTTTAAATGTTAAAAAAGATACTTTGTCTGGACCTGGAGTATTGTAAAGAGAGAAAAGAAAAGTCAAGAAATCCACTCTGTTTACCTCTAATTGAGGACGTTTGCCGATAATTAATTCATCTTTTTAAGGTATGGTTACATCGGTGGGGTTGTCCAACCTCCAGTTTGTGGACCTCAACTCATCCCGTAACCTCTTCATTGTGGGCTTTTCTATCCTGATGGGCCTCGTGGTGCCTTATTACCTCGAGCAAAACCCTGGAATCTTGAAGACCGGTAACAACCTTAACATTCAAAAATATCGCTCATTGCTTGGTATTGATCATCAGTGGTGCTGCCTCACCCAAATTATTTATGCTTTTTGGTTCGGTACATTATAGCATGAAAGATTTAGAAAATCGGCTAGAGTTCACTTCAGAATTGTGATTGTGTTCCATTTCTGCAGGTTTTACCGAGATAGATCAGATAATTTCGGTGATGCTCACCACGGGCATGTTTGTTGGTGGATTTCTGGCGATTCTACTGGACAACACCATACCTGGTTGGTTACCAAATCGGAATATGGCTGTAATATTTTTTCTGTTTTATTCGTGGGAAAACAGGAGTCACTAGAAGTCTGAGTCGACGATAAATAGCGATAAACATATTTGACTGGCAATATCGATCGCAACACATGCAGGTACCGACGAAGAACGGGGAATTCATTCCTGGCGGCAGCATATCACCTCTGACGCCGGGAACGAAGAAGAGGGGGCGGAACCAGAAACAGACAAAAACAGAGACGGAGGTGAAGGTCAAGACATTGAGCTGGATGTGATGCATGTTCCTGATCAGCTGCAAGCGGACGTCAACGAGAAAGGCTCGTCGATGCAGACCGCTTCGCCAGACAGCTACGACCTACCCTTGGTTATGAGGTTCGTCCGACGTTGGGCCTGGTGCCGTTACCTGCCGTTCAGCCCGACTTTCCGGGGATTCAAGTTCGGTTGGATGAAAAAGATATGTAAGAAAAAAGAATCGGTAGATTAGAATGGGACAGGTTTGAAAAAAGCCAATAGAGTCACGCGTATGCAGAGACTCTTGACAATTTTTTTTAGCTCTTAATTACACTTACGGATTTTGGGAGGTCAATTCTGTCTTCATTTTGCATAGGGAGATGTAAAAGGAAGAATCCTTTATTAAACTTGTGTTAGGCTGATTGTGACAAATCAACACGTGTATTCTAGCTTTAGTTTATGAGTTGATCACGTAATGTTCAGTATCATTATAATAACCACACGTTACAGGTAATATTTTGTATTCATTAAACCTTTTAAACACTATTCGAAGGAGGAGTCATGTATAGCTGCGGTGGCCCTATGCTGTCGTTCTTGAGCTTGACGCGCGCGTCATTTGGAAAGTAAAAGAAACCATCAGCCTTGAGTCGAAGTGCACCCTCACTGGCAAAAGAAAGACAGGCTGGTACGAAGTTTTTCCAGCAGGTTCTTGCACGAGTTCAGTTCCAGAATAAATTTGTTGGCGTACATAGCGTGCCCCGCGTCAACGCGCATAGACCTGCGCGCCTATATGCGGTGAGTTCGTACCAAAAGGCTGTCGATTTCATTTAAAAATACGCCCTCTTTTGTTCTCACTCGGAGCGGATTTGTCAAAAAGACATGTAACGCACGCGTATCCATGAGCGTTGTACTATACCGCAGTAGTGGCTTCCAATTCTGCTTGCCAAATCGCACCATACACTTTAGCCACCTTCCTATTGATCGAAAGCCCACCACATAGCCGGTCTTACCGTGAAAAGCACTTGGCCATACATTGGGTGATGCTGGACCTCTGACTGGACGAGAATAGTCGGAATCATCGGGCCTAGTATCCAGAGTACTGGCTGTGCGCCACCGTATGCAGTACGCGCCGTGGGCGCACCAATATTATATGACTGCTTGCGAGAGAAAGTGGCTAGAGGGATCTTGGGAAAAAAAGGAAGTAAACAGTTAAACAAAATCGATGGAAATTGTAATTTTAAATGTATTTTGACTTTCTGGCTCGAAAGGTATATGTTATGAGCTTGGTTGGTCTAGTCTTAAAGCAACGTTTAAGAGCTCAGGAGATCAGACGTTGATAATGCCCTCGCCTGCGGCTCGTCGTTTCTCGTAAAGCCCACGGCATCAAACAAATACTTGAGACCGGCCGAGCACATTATTCATGAGCATTAGTGATGGTCTTCATTGTAGCCCCTTTTTAGTTTATATTAAAAATGAGTGTTTTTCTCCACCACGCCAAATTTCTATATAGAATACCTTATTTTCTAGCTGTTCTTTTTTTTTGGGGGGGGGCTTCACATAGAAACACCCAGAACAGCTTTCTTTTCTTTAGGATTTCATTTTTCAGTCATACACTTATAAACGTATTGTTAGAAATTGCCTTTTCAGGATGTTTACATCTGCATCTCATCCTTTCACTCAATTGCAAATATAGATTAACCTGACGGGGCTTAAGCCATTATAGCCTTGACCCTGTGTATTATCAAATCAGAACACGTGATAATAAAGTCATGGATTCTTGTTTCACCTGATGGATTTTTTAATTGCAGTATTTCTATATTTAAAAATTGCTCTTTAAATCATCATTCCGTTTGTAATTAAAAGTGTTAAGAGAGGCCGAGTAAAAGCAATACATGTATTTGTCACATTAATTTCAAAGTAGTTATAATAGAAAGTAGGTTTGCGGTAGCACCATGGACGTATCTCTTTTGTGAGTATTTGTGGTTCTGAAAAGTACCACTGGTTCTTTTCAGAACCGCAAATACTCACAAAAGAGATACGTCCATGGTGCTACCGCAAACCTACTTTCTATTATACCTCTTCACCATGCAAACCTTCAAGACTTATCTTCAAAGGAGTTGCGTCTAAAAACCAGCTCATCCATCTGGAGTTTTCATCCTACCTCTTAAACCGTCAGAGTTGCTGACTCGAGTCATGTGACTTGGACTCGAGTCGCTATTTTTTGTGACTTGTGACTTGACTCGTAAATCATTGATTGGGACTTGACTCATACTTGCAAAAATTGACTTGTGACTTGACTTGGACTTCCAAAAAAATGACTTGTTACCAACCCAAGTCAGACGCTACTCGACCAGCCCCGTATATTTGTAGGGGAGCTATGGAGGCATTTTTAATTGGAGAAAAGGTGTTCAGCTGTCCGAAATTCATAGCTCGTAACTTCGGAAGTTGACGCCTGGTTCTGTTGGTTTATTACAGCTGGAGACTTGTGACTTGACTTGTTTTTAGACCAAGTGACTTGACTTGCCCTGTTACCAAATGACTTGTGACTTCACTTGTGACTGGACTTGACTCGTGACTTGACTTGGACTTGCAAAAAATGACTTGCTGCCACCTCTGTGATTGTTTTCTAATTGCCTTCTATCCGCTAAATTTAAAGTGTGCAAAATCCCGTCCGACACAATGCCTGTGGTCGCAACCATGTTGTATAGCGCCCCCTTTCGTTAATGATCTCGGGCGGCTAGGCTGCATGCGATATGCATGTTCAACCAGAAAAGAAAATGGCGACGTGAAATCTTGTTCGGCTAGACAACAAAACGCTATTTCGTTGGAAATTTTAGGCTAAAGCCGCATGAATTCAATTATAAAATTATCCAGACTTTGAGGAAGAAATACACAGACACTAAAGCTACGATTTGGGACTGGATTGAAGGGAAGAGTCCAATTACGTGGATATGATCTTAACTGTGAAAATTTTACAAACACACGGAAGAGAATGCTGCGTAGAGGTAGGGCTACGTACGTACAGTTCAACGTTCATGTGCCTTGGCTTGGGCACAACATTGCAGAATAAGCCTACCCCGCCACTCAATTATGCCATCATATATCAGGCTATGGAGTCATAGTTAACTGCCCACCAACAGCACAGTAAATAATTACATAGGCTTTGAAGGTGTGTATTTTGAGTGGCCATGGTGGCGGCCTGGGTATTCTGCAGTTTATTACGGCCTGAGCCCACTCTGTATTCATTTACGTGTGGGCAATTTACATCTGTGACATTGTAGGGCTTACCTCTCTGTGCCCCCATGCCATGCCCTTTTTAAGATGGGGTTTGTGTATTTGAGGATGCCTCTTTTTTCTGTACTTTAAACTTTTTATTCCACAAATCGTGCGGTTACTCAATATAATGTCGTCATCTAGGCCTACCTGCATGACATGGGTAAGTCCAAAAGTTAAGAAGTATTTTTCCAAACATTGGAATGGATCCACAAATACATCAACCCCTTTAAAGACAATGTTGAAGTCATGGAAATATTATGTTCAGTGACAGGGTAGCGTTCTCGGTCAAACATGAGTTGGGCTCAAGCAGTCGATAGTGTCGTATAATTTGCCGGTAATTCTGTCATCAGCCTGCTGCTGCCAGCCATTGGCCCTTTTGTTTCTTATTTGCAGTTACAGAAGACTGTTTTGAAAAATTGGAAGCTATTAAAGTCTGAGATATCAAACAGGATCGACTGATAGCAAACTGTGATTGCACTGAATGACTGATAGCACCAAACAGTCAGTGGCAAGTTAATGGCTTTCTTGTTGACTAACTGCGTGGATTTTGTTTTCGTACAAGGTGACGGCAACGGAGCCCATTCTCTCTGTCAAACGGATGGTTGCCAAAGAATTAGATGTCCCAGTCCACCAACAAAGACTTGTCTTCAAAGGAAAAACGTTATCTGGTAAGCTCTTGATGTCACACAAGGAGTCAGCAACATACACAGTCTACACATGGGCCTGGGGCTGTTTTCATCACTTTGAATTTAAAACTCAGAAAGATAAATTCTATAGTGGACAAACTTCATACTTGCCTGCGGTTGTCACTAATTTTGCCCTGCGATGACATTCACTTTTAGCTGGAAAAGTATTGAAGCAGTTTTTCCAAATACTTTTCAGACCATTCCCACAGCATTGAGACAGCTTGTGATTGGTTTGTGATAGCCTGTGATAGCTTGTGATGGGCTTACGATAGCTTGTGATCGGTTTGCTGACTTTGCAATTAACTTTAATGGCTTGTGACAGTTTCTAATGCACTCTGAACTGGAACAAGAGAGGGCTTGGTCTTATGTAGAAAGGACAGTCTTTGGTGGGAACTCACTGTGTGAGTGCATAGGTTCCGTGGGCATTTAGCGCAGGGTGCACTGAGCTTGTGCAACCAATTTATGTTGATACATGTATGTAGGGTCATAGCTTGTCCATCACGCCAAGCTCAGTTTGAAAAACTTTCCACCAGCATGCCTTTCTTTTGCCAGTGAGCATGGTGATGGTCCACTTCAACTCAGTGTGGATTGGCTTGTGATGGCTTTTATTGCGTTGTAATGACTCAGTTACAATTCTGTTGTGTTTACCATGTTCACATGCTTTGATCCAGATGGCCAGTGCTTGTGTGACTACAACATTGGCCCAGACACCAAGATACACCTAGTCATACGCAGACCAGACGCCTCTGAAGACCTGACCAGCCCCTCCAGAATAGGGAAAGGCACAGCATTGTGGGAAGAGTTACAGAAATTACTCCGGAAGCATTTCACCTCAGAAGATGCAGAAAAGGTTCTGGAACAATTTAAGAAGGTAAATCGACATCACAGGTGTTTGTGTGTGGAAGTACAGTCACAGAATGAAGTCATGAAACAACCTTGTTTTGTTTCATTCTACCAAGCAAGGAAAACTACGTGTAAGGCCCCCCAAAAAGTCTCTGGTTACTGGTCAGGAGCTAGCTCCAAAAGTGGTGCAGCAATGTGGCTTTTTTTACCCCTCACTTTTTTTCTGGAAATGCATGCTCACGCAAGGCCGGCCGCTATCAACACTAAAATAGACTGAGCTCCGTTTTACTGTTTAAAAGCATTTTCAGCTAGTACATGTACGCAGGACATAAGACCACCTTGTTTGTCTGGTTCCCAGACACATGTGTAAATGTGTAATACAGAAATGACGTCATCTGAAAAAGAATGCCGGACTAAACGTATAGAAAACTAGAGGGACTCCTTTACTGTACACATTGCTCAACTGTACCCCATCAAAACCACATTAATATTACACAGTAGCAGGATTCCAGTCAATTAAGCAAATTTGGCAGCTTTTGGACATTGTTTTATACCAAATAAAAAACTTTTATATTTGGCCGACACGCAGGTCTATGGCCAGGTGTGCGCTGACCAGAAACCAGAGACTTTTTTGGCCTAAGTACTTGTCACAAGTAAATGGTTGATGTCATCGTCTTCGGGACTTGTAGCCCCATCCGTATTGTCATCCTGTTGACAATTCTGCTTTATTTGTATTCACACGATGACATTGGCTTACTCTCATTGTTGAATTTTTTAGATTCAGGGAACTTCCATCAAACTTTACCCTCGCGTAGAAGGGAAAATCTCACCAAACCGTACCAAATGGGCACATGCGACATTCCAATTCCCTAATGGCATTTTAACCAAAATTAATTCATTCTGCCGTCTCCGTGCCGCAGGAGTTCTCTACAAACATTGCCAGTCTCAGCCTGGACGACATCGAGAGGATAGCCATGTCTAAGCTTGGAGTGTACCCAGATGGCAGTGAGGCAGGTCCCTCAACGAGCTAAGGGTCACGGCCATCCGGCTTGTCTCTCTTTGCCTGCAGTTGCCCATCTGCAAATGCTTGTCATTCTGCAAATGCCTGTTTTGGCTCCCTTGAGAAAACGACTTTTAGGTGGATTCGAACCCTGGACCACTTGCACTCCGCATCAGATGAGCTGGCGTAAGAGGCAACAGTGATTTCCCCCCCCCCCCGGTTTATGAGGAAAGCTGTGTAATAGTGATTCTTGCTTGGTTTCCTTGAACCACTATTTTTCTTTAGTTGCATAATAAATTCCATCAATGCCTTCAGTTTGCTTCCCACTTTAGCATAATTTTCCTGTCAATTCTCTGCAATTAATTTAACTTCTGATTAGCAGCAGTAACAATGCCGTTTACATGTCATATTTACTTTTTCCCCATGTTTTTGAAGATCCGCCGTGGGGAAATTCCATCCTTTGTTTCCTTCACTCATTTTGGGTCACATGACTCTGAGACTAACCAGTCAAGTATCACATTAGTTGCATTCTTTTGAAAAGTAATGCAAATGTTCTAATACAGAAAATGAAATACATGCAACTGTTGAGCCCATTGCAAGTCAAGTAGAGTTCAAATCCACTGACATTCAGTGACTATTTCATGTATGTATTTTCATTAGAATTAAATCAATATCAATCAATCCCAGGCTCAATATTCAAAAGCCCATGGAGGTATTAGCCTCAAGTGCATTTAATGAAAGACGTTAAAGGAATCTTCAGGTCAGGGGACCAGACTGCAAAAGTGAGAGGTTGGGAAACCAGTCTAGCGCAAGATTTTACCTCACTGGTTCACCTGCTTTGTTATTACCATTTCAGAATAATTTGATGTGGCCTGCTCTCATAGTAATGAAGACTTGGTCACTTCATATTTTCAACTTTGCAGTTATAGTGCATGTTGGTGACATGTATATAAGGACTTCTGTTAACATCTTAATTATTGAATGCAAAAACTGAAACAAGGGGACAAAATGTCGTGAGAGTTTTGCCAAATTGCAGAGCGGCAAAGGTGGATTCGACGCTTGTGAAGCAAAAGGTGGATGGTTGTCTCTGAACCGTGTAGTGTTGAGATCAAATCAACATGGATCCCCATTGGTGCTCGTGCGGTTCATGTGATGAGATGATGTACATATTGGAGCTGCTTTTGGGGATGCCCCGTTGTGGAGAAAAATTAGGTGAAAAAGATTGGTTACGAATTCAGGCTGGTATGGTGTTGTAGTTCACTCTGTCAGGACGGTCGTTTCGTCTGATGGACTTGGCCATAAAGGGTCGAATGGATCGATTACTTTTTAACACCGATGCAAACCAAAAGATCGAAAGAACTAGTAAGAGGCCTATGTACATGTACATCACATGAGGACTGTATTGTTAAGCGTTCGTTTTTTGTCATTTGAAATTTGATTAACTTTTGAAAATCGTAGTGATATGTTTTCGTTGTCGATCGATTTTTGTTTTTTCTTTTGTATAAAAATAAGATCTCTTAAAATAAAAAGAAAAATCACTCAAGACATTTTATGCATGCTGTCTTCATTTTTGGAGTTCCATGCATAATGCTGGGGTCTTGTCACCGAGACCGCATTTTGTGAGCAGTGTTGAAAACTGAAATCATCATAAACTTCTTGGTGGACTAACAGTGACAGTAGAATTTGCGAGAGATTACTCTTGGTGCGCATTTAACGGATCCGTTTTACGTGAAGACTTTGGGCATTGATAAAGATAGTTAACTAGGCGCGTGCTGACGCGTTTTTTTTATTTCATATACCAGTTTAAAGGGTTTGTAAAAGTTAGCTTTCTTGCAGATAGCTATCTGTACTGACAAATGATTTTTTTTATAAGACATTTCCTGTTACACTAGTAACAGTTACGTTTTCCATGATTTTAAACATATTATAAGGGCAATATTTTTTGCAGCTTCTTCAACAGAGCAAACTTTATTTTCAAAATACGGGGTCACGTGAAGTTCGAGTTGATGTATTCACGTGATTCACGGACATGAATCGGGACTAACTGTTGTACAGCAGTCGGCCAGGTGTTTTTTTCATTTGAATAGTTCCCGATGTATCCCTTTGACTCGCATCCGTGCGATATGTCATTCGCGTGCAGTTGATTTTTTTCTGAAATTTGATTTTCACTCGGGGATAATAATAACTGACAGACTCTCTTCAGATTTAGTTGCACTATTCGTGTTTCAGCACAGTCATATTAGAGGATAGAGCTGCGACAAATTATGACACTGGACACAAAATGGAGAATTGCGGTGATGTGCTGTCAATTATATTGCATATACTCAATGTTATGCTCTGTAAACCATTTTGTGTCCGTGGCGCGCCAGTTGTTGCAATTCTTCAGCTCTGCATCGGATGTCTCGGAGTGATTCAAGCTGCAAGTTGTGCCATTTCCACGGAAACCGGCGATTCCACGGAGTTGTTGTGCCGGCTCCTTTCCCGCCAAGTTTGGACGCGCCCTAAGATCGGTTCCAGCAGCAACACCACACCACTGCCCAGAAAGGCAATAGCTCCAACCACATAGACAGCCGAGTAGTCTTGGATGTGCGCGTACACAAAACCTTACGTAAACAATCAAAACAAATGAAGGTAACTTGAAGTATGGCCTTCTTATTGAAGAAAACTTGCCCACGACACTACACTGAAAAAAATTGGTTATTGCAATTAACAACTTTTCTACACGCTTTCTTATTGGCTATTTGTAATCAATTTTTTTTAAAACACTACATGTTGGTGTTTAGTATAAATGAATAGAACTGGACAGGAAGTGATATATGTGTTCACAAAGTGGCAGCAATGTGATGTTCATTTGCTAAATAGTTATTTGAGTGCACATCTCTTTGGAGAATCACGTGAAATCTTTTACCATTTCTTGAAGTAAACTGTGTATTATTCTGAAAGGAAGCAAAACCCCGGAAGAAGGGTAGAACCAAAATCCAGGTATTGCATAGTGTGACGACACGGAATGTAAAATAATTATTGGTTCATGTACATGTATAATTCTTTCTGTTCGCCGAATATTTCAAGGGGCTGAATTACATTGGGGCAACAGTGTAATATCATTTTCATCGCAATACTTTATCGCACTTACCGGCAAGTGGTGGTCCTACCAGAAAGCCCAGTCCTTGCATTTCAATGACCAGTCCGAAGGAGTAGCCCAACGACTCCAAACCAACGTACTCAACGAGGAGAGCAGGCACCAGCGGGTCTGTTGACCCGGCCACAAGCGTGTAGGTGGCCGCTGTCAACGCAAGGGTGGAGTACGTGGATGCGGTCGACATCAATGCAAGCAAGAAGCAGGAGATGAAAAGCGAAGCCACGTATCCCATCAGGCGGTGGGAGACGCACATGACACGGTCGAAGATGAACCCGACAACCAGACGACCCACTGTGTCCGTGATACCCATGACAGCTAATATGACGGCCCAAGCGTCTTGCTCCAAGCCGCGGGACAAGGCAAAGGCTTTGAAGTACATGTATGGAAGCTGGTAGCCGATGCACAGAATGAAACCCGAAAACCAGAAGAAAACGAAGAACCGGTTGCGGAACAGACCGCCAATAGTCGTCAGCGTGCTCAGACACTCTTGGCAGTTTCTTGTGGGCGTGACGTTAGATGCATCTTCGTTATCTGTGTCTTTTTGAGAACTGCCTTCCTCAAGATCATCTCGGAGTCCTGCTTCGATGGAGGTGACTGAAACTCCAGAAGCGTTGTCTGTGAGGTCACCCAACACTGGGTACAACCTTTCCTCCTCGGGAAGGCATTCGAGGAGAGTGGTTGTTGGTAACTGATTCAGGGATCCTGGAGCCGAAGGGTCTTGGGACGCCTCCAGAGCCGAAGGCACCGACAATCTAGAGTTGTTATCCCGAAAGGAATTGTCCGTAGCCAACGGAGACCCAGCGGTGGGAGAGGTGATCGGAGACTGCAAGAAGCTGCTCACACCCGCTCTGACATTCACGCTTTGCTGCCAGCTGCCAATTGTAAATCCTCCCGGATTTGGCGAGTAAGCTGTTGGGCTGTGCACTGGTGACGGAGGAGAGGAGGCATGCACGATCTCTATCGCTGGAAGTGGCCCGGCAGGGGAGATTCGGCTGCCTGACTCGCCCACAGATGAAGAGTTGTTGGCGAGCGAACGTCCCCTGACGTTGTTCGCTGCCGAGGGAGACGGCAGCCCAAAGAAACTGTCCAGCAAATACGGTGAGGCGGGCACCGGCGAGTTTCTCGGTGACTGCAGCAGCACGCTCCTGCCCACTTTGACGCCGATGCTCTGCTTCCAACTCCCCACAGGGGAGTTCAAGCTCTGCGCGCTTGCCCCAGTCTCTGGCCGGCTTAAAATGGCCACGGTCTGCTCTGTGTGTTCCTGGGCCATTCCATCGCCATCAGTGGCACTGTTATCGACATTAATGTCCCTGTCACCTTCAGCCCCAGAAACACGCACTGGGATTTTTCTCGCTAGGTAGGTGGCTCCACAGAGACACAGCATCAGTTCCAGGACCCCGAGAACGATGAACGAATTCCTCCACCCGAGGTTAGCCAGGAGGCTCTGATTGACCGGGGCGAAGATGAATGTACCCAGACCCGAGCCGGATGCAGAGATCCCCGCCGCAAACGCTCGCCGCCGCTCAAAGAAATTTCCCAGCATGACGATACATGGAAGATAGCTCATTCCGAAACCAAGACCTGTGTCCGAATACATAAAGTTTATCACCTTTTTTCCAGAATTTGTATTGATCGTGCTGAGATCTTCTATGAAGTGAATCACAGAGCAAAAATAGCCATTCCATTTGCCAAAGCGTTTCTCAAATGGCAATATGGTCTGCTTGATAATCCTTGTTTTTGTTGTTTTGATCTTCCTTAACCCTAACACTCAATCCTTCACCTGTTGGAGGACTGAGGAGTGTTAGGGTTAAGGAAAATCAAGTTCTAAGCGTCCTCAATCCTCCAATTTCAGATACCCCCAAGGGGTTTACGGTTAAGCACAACATGCAAGCTTTGCTAATGCTGGATATCCTTATTTACAATCTTGAATCTGTTATCCCAACTGGCTGCCATACTGAAACAACCGACACTCAAGAACATGCATATAAGGCTAGTTAGGCTACTGAGTAAAACGTACCAGCAAGTACCCCAAACGAGAAGTAAAGATGAATTAGGCTCGTTGCCGTGGCGCTGAGAATAAAACCCGCTGATGCCAAGGCCCCGCCTACTACAGCCACTGCGCATGCACCAAACTTGTCAATGAAGACACTAATCATGGGACCTGTTTGCAAAAACGAAAGTAAAACGAATTGAAGTTTAATAATTTCTACATCAACATGGTTTTTAGAATATTGATCGCCCTAGTATTTGACGTAACATTAACAACTCGAGTCGCAGATATGTGGAATAAAACAGCACTTTAGACAAGACTAGAACGTTAATTTTCAGATACGATACTAAATTCATATACCTGAACACAGCATCATTCCAAGCATAATGGAGCCCGTCCATGACGTTTCGGCGTTCGTCCCACCAAACTCCCTCAAGAGTTCAACATGGAACGCCCCGAGGGTGGCATAGCTCATTCCAAACGTCAGGATATGGGTAAAGAGGGCGGCGATCATGATCAGCCACGCCCATCCCCTGTCCAGATTCTTTGGATGGACTGATGTTGCCGGAGACGAAGCAGGCACATTGCTACCAGCCAGTGGTATGCTGGTGATCACCTCAGCCAGGTCCAATCCGTCCAGCTTGTCCGGCCCGGCTGGACCGGCGGGTTGCCTGCAGCAGCCCTGTGCGTCCCCAGCAGCATTACTGACCAGGTCCGGTTGAACGGTGGGTAGTTCGGGCGGTGCAACGGGCATGCCAGCCTGGCACGGAACGGACATTGCCTTATATTGTTAAATAAGAATAAAAATAAAATTTGTTTATAAAGAAATGACCACGAATACGAATGGAGTAAAACTGGGGAAAACTTGTAATTGTCCGGGATTGCATGATGGAATCTCGTAGTGTGAACTGCACTTTGAAAGCCGCAATCGCCCTATGTGCAGGCTTTCGAGGGCCAAATTGCTTAGTATATATGATCGAAAGATGCAGACCAGGGGCCAATTTCATAGAGCTGATTAAGGACACAATTTGCTTAAGCGTGAAAACCTTGCTTAAAAACAAAGATTACAAGCTCAAACTCTATAATGATTGTCGTGCCAACCAAAACAATAGACATCACATGGAGTTTTGGCTGGTTGCCTGATTTATCAAGCAACGTTTTTTAAGCAAATTTTGCGCTTAAACCGCTCCGTGAAAGCAGCCCCTCGCTGAAACAAAATGTTGGAACAGTAAAATTAAGATACGGACCAACATACACATGGTTTAAGCATCCCATACACATACAAATGAAACCAAAACATAAAGTTATCCTTAAAAGCAGAAATTTCTACAATATTTTAGTCCTTTTTAAACATTATTTTCCCCAGAATAAAGGCCGCGTATTACAAAAAATGTGCCAGTGTCCCACTGAATTAGAAGTGTAGATGCATATTCCAGGCAGAAGGCCGTCAGCATAAATCGTAAATTACTGTTAAAGTCAAGTTTTTATTTATAAAAATGCACAATATTATTTTAATCACCAACAGACCTTCATCAATCTTATATTCAGACTTTTGTGGTTTTTCTCAAAAAGTAATATTTGGGCTTTTTCTTGGCACACAAGAAAACCCAAGCCACTACTTGTAATTTGATCTGATAAGCATCAGGATAGGATTTTCAGAGCCATAGACTATGCCAACAAAATCAATAAACCCTTGCCAAGCTAATGTTTTTAAAACAGTATTTTGTTACTTAGCCTAGTTCTCCATGTAGGCTAACATGTACCTCAGAGGACGAAAATTGTATGCGATGCTCAAGCTATGTTCGCATCGCAATCTCACCGCTGTCAGGCTCCGTCAATACCCGGCGAGATGGAATGCTGCAAGCTGAGCGGAGCTTGACTTAAACGGACACAGCCTCCGTCGATGTCGTCACGGTGTAAGCAGCCAGCAATCGGTTTGCCGTTGGCTAGGCACCCAAAGTCAGGCCGCGTGTTGATGTTCGTGTATAAGATGGAACTGTCGTCTTCAGCGTGGAGGGCTTTGGTTTCCATGGTAATAACGCGCGTCTCTCTTGGTTCCTTGAATCATGCGCGTAAATGCAAAAGGGACAAAATTTAATAGAGACCTCTGGGCTCTTTCAAGACAGTCCGATCCTGTAATTGGTCCTTCTGGCTCAGTGTTGCTTGAACATACAATTATACTTGTAGCCCTCTTTGTCTTCATATCATCATTTACAAAGAACAGGCAATGAAAAGTTTCACACTGTTTTGAGGTGAACAACTGCAGTTCAGAAATCTCATAATACAAGTGTTAGAGATAAAAACCCCCCTTCATTGGCCTGCAGCAAGATGTCTGGAAGTCCTTGAAGGCCATATTGAGGATGCCCACGGAGAGAGGTGTCACGCTAGGGACGGGGGGGGGCCTGGTGGTTATGACCGTGGATGGTGGTATGGGGGAGGGGATGCAGAGCGGCCGCGTGGAGGAATCGAGTTATCCGGATCCAGCTGTATCGCCAAGAGAAGCGCCCCCGACCGACGTCGTGTGGTTTTCCTGGTCGTGGGCGGGGATGCGCAGGCGCGGCTGGCTGGCCGCCCCCGGCCCCACGTACGTACGTACGTACGGACACACGGCTGCTGGATTGTGGTTGCTTCTAAAGAAAATGATGCACGGTTCCGAACATGACTTGACCAATTTTGGTCAATAAGCATGTACGTACGGGCTTAAATGTGCCAAGGAAGTGGTGCCCGTCATTTCTGCCGTGCTGCATGATCTGATGTAAGGCCTACTCCCAGAATGCAGGAAATTCCCTGTCATGGTAATTCCATTCCAACTGACAAGTTCTAAGTACATAGTACGCCACATACGCACTGGAAGTCGCATCAGGTTGAGAGGGTTCGTCGCGACTCCACTCCGGGATTTCACTGTAGGCCTTGCTCGTCAATGTTGATGTTGATCTGGTTGCACAGCTAGCTTTGTGTAACTCTAATTGCTCCATGATGGCTACAGTGGAGAAAAGGCCAACATTTAGCCCTTCTACAAGTTCTGCATACTTAGTGACCTTAACATTGTTAGAAATGTTACTGTTTTCGCCAACTGTATTAAGCGATTGTGATCAACCATGCTCCCCGGTGAGTACACGTAGGCTTGCATGATGTAGTTCATTAGTGTTTAGTCTGTCCTTGCAGATCCTTGTCAGGTGCATGTGCCATATTTTGTTCTGGGCTTAAGCTGTACTCTCAAAATGCATACCGCACGAACGTAGGTCGTTAACAAATTGTGACGGAAAGTGTGGAATTTCGCAGAATTTCCTACAAAATATGTTGTTCACGGGCGTATTAATGAAATCTTGCATAACGTTGTTGGGTTCAGCATGGTTAGGGTTAAATTTAAGTAATTTATGGAAGCATTTATGGAATTCAGGATACAAGGCACTTGGGAACGAGATTTCTGTCTTCTTCAAGTAAAAATGTGAGAAAAACTTTTAAAAAAAATTTCGCATAGTAGGAGGACTTTCATACCCTGGACGTTAGTCGCAATGTAATGTAAACGTTGTCCAACCTGGGCTAATGTACATGTACCGTATGTAGACCGGTGTGAAAAATTGCACATTATGATGGTTATGTGTTTTCCAAGTCATATCACAATATCTTCGCTGGGATTCTGTGGGAAAGCGTTTCATCAGACACCACTGAGTTTCCCTTAAAATGTCATAACAGCCATCTGAAAGTTATAATGTCCCAAAAAGTGAAATTTAGCAAGGAAAATTCCGAAGCATTACTTGGAAAACACTTTGGGTTTTTTGAACAAGTCTCATAAGTGTGTGCACAGGGGTATCTCAAGTGTTGTCCACAAAAGAACATTTTGTCTTTTCCCTGCTAAATTTGACATTTTATGGCATTGTAATGCATTCAAATGACTGATTTACATGAAGGCTCACCATGCCATGCTTTATCATGCACTTTTTTAAACACTTCATTCACAAAAATGTTAAAATGGGTTGTACATGTACTGGGTAGGCCAACATGATTATAGAAGACGGAATAGTTTTTAAATATTGATAACGGTATTTCATTTTTCCCATCAAGTTTATACAGATCCCTAACAGTCCCAAATCCTCTGATTTCAATATGAGTTTATGCCCTAGGGGGTTAGGATTAAAAAATCTGTTCTTGGTATGTGTTCATGCCTTGAATGAATGCCATTATTAAGAGGCAAGCCATTCAAATGTGCTGTTTATGGTGTGCTATTTGAAATTCATCCCTGTATTGACGGGCTGCGATACTAACAAATGGCACCATAGTTGAAATGGGACTGCCCCTGGGCCACACCTGGGTTGAGGTGGTCTGATGACATGCTCACCTCTCTTGTTCACATCATGTGGAAACTGAACCCCGCCAAAAATTGGTTGGATCCATCATTGCAATCCATTGGTACATTAGGCATAGTATAAAGAGAGAAATTAGCCTCATCCATTGACAGTACAGGCGTCCCCCACTCTTGGTCTTCCCTATACTGCCCTCATACCAACAAACATGACTGAGAACAGGCCAGAATTCCTCCATCATTGCCCCCCGAAATCACGACCCCATTGGATACAAGTAAGTTTACTTCACTGACCACACACCCTGTATCGGTTATGTTTGCTTAAAAAAATGCGACATCTCCCTTACATGTAGAAAAGACTTGTACCACCCCTCTTGAAAATTGTATAAATGTTCCCATGCAATTTTCCCCATATCACTCAAACTTTATGTCAGATCTTCCATCTTATAATGCATTTCTAGGCATACATGTTGATGAACATACATGTACTCGCCATAAGTTGTGTCAGCCCCACCTGATATGTTCTGTGGTGCAGCGTTGTTACTTGAATCAAAGAAAGGAAATACATGTGTGAGTTCACCGTAGTAAAAATGTCTCATTGTAAGCCGAACAGAGCCATTGCATTTCTATCTTTTCTCCACTTCTGCCACCACTTTGTCCACAGCTACATGTACCAAAATATCATTTAAATACAAGCTCTTACGATATTATTGCTCCATTGCTCTAACGAGGAAGCTTTACACATGTTTCATTCCTGTGTTTGTGTACATGTGTCCATGCCAGACACGCCCCCAGTCTTGGAAAGCGCTGCTGAAACATTTTAGGAAGTCCAGTTCAAAAATAAATGTTGATGTTTCCAGCTCTTCAATATCCTCCCATTGTCTTTGGACTGGAGAAAGAGCCAGGACTGTTGAAACAACATAATGCTCAGTCCAGCTTCTTTGCCATTTGGTTTTTAATGACTGCACATTTTCTATAGATTGGCAATGTTCACTTCCTTGTTCATTTTTATCTGTCATCAGTCACACAACTTGTCCTAGTGCCTTGTTTGCTCTACAAAATACAAACATTGAAACTAAATCAGAGCAGTCATTAAGTCCCAATCACAACAAAGGTGTACCATTGTTTCTGTTTCACTTAATTGTACTGGTCCACGCAGGGTGCACCGCTGATAATGTACACACGTACAAAATGTACACATGCAGAGTGTAGCCAGGGTTTTCATTGGGGGGGAATTGGGGAGCTGGATATGATCAAGTGGGGGGTGTAATTAATCCCAGTATTTTCTTGATAAATACTTTCATTTTCTGTATTGTTGAAATTTCAGGGGGGGACATGATATTAATATGAGGGGGTACGCCCTCTCCAAACTCCCTTCCCTCCCCCAGGCTGCTACTCACATGCATGCGAATATCACACAAACTGTAATTACCGTCATTTGAAAATATTTGAGACATCAACTACTAACGTGTACGTGTACATGCACATGAAGTTTTACAGCCAGTATTGTTTCTTTCTGATTGAATTCTGTCAAAAAAATTTTGTTGAGTACTGCCGTAGGCCATTTTCAAAACATTTGTCTGATTGAACGGTCAATTTTATATGTTACACCAGAGTTGTGGTATCAGGGATTAAAGACATTTAAGTGAAGACTTAAGTCCTCAATCATGTACGTACTTGTATGTACATGTACTGTGGCTTCTGAAGGCTTTAACCAAGACTCCAGGACACATGGGCATGTTAATTACATGTATTTTTCACAGTCTCAGTTTTTTTCTCAAATGAGGCACAGTTTCCAGGACAGTTGTGACATTGAAACTGTATCCATGAGACATTTAGGACGTATTTTCCCTTTCAATCCACGAAGGTTGTACCCCTTAATTACAACAAAAAATGCATTCATAACTGAACTTGCCTTTACTGACTGATTGTTCATTGTAAGTGAGACATTTCTAATGTTTGATAAATTTAAAATTACATGTTATTTACTGGTACATGTATATTTTAGTTTGTTTGCTGCTGCACATTTACCAGTATCTACATGTACATGTACATGTACGGAACCATGGCGATTTGTAAACTTTTGGGAAGAGGGGAGGATGTCAGTACATTTTCCAATTTTTATTTCCTATTTTTCTCTCTTAAAGTCATATCTCCCTATAATATGTCAGGAAAATACTAGTACAAGGGCAGGAACATTATTAAGTGTATTGATATTCCCTTGCTCTCAATTGGTACTTTAATAAGTTTAAAGGCAGAAATTATCACTAAAAATATGCCCGGCTTGTATGTTGGAGTTGGTTACCCCCTACCCTTTCAAATTGTCCACAAATGATATATTGTCCATGACTGTAGCTTTGGGGTCTAATTTTTTTGATGTCCCTGTGACATCTAACATAGATGTATGACTTTGTAGCCAAGTTCAGAACGCATTCTCTAATTTCCAAGAGTAATAAATTGATGCAGATTACCTGTACCTGCCAATCAAATAGAAATAGTTTGAAATCAATCTTGCAATATTTCTGTGTCAATTTCCACAGGTCGGGTGTAACAGGGACACAAAAATGTCACACCTTTGGACCCCAAATTTTTCGAATGACCCAGGTACAAATGTACAATGTACACTGTACAGTATACATGTACATGTACAGTAGGTTGGTAGTGTAGGCCTACTCTACATGTATGCATGTTGCCTGACCTTGACATGAGTGGGATCACAGAGTGATACTACAGTATGTACATGTATCTATAGAATACATGTCATGTAAAGGTTACAGGTGCATGTACATCATGTATGCACATGTGTTAAAAAAAAAACCACTGGTGCATGTAACTGAACAGTGCTGATAGATATACAGGTCATCCAACCCACTTGATAGGAACTTATAAGGCTATGTGAACAATGGAGATGGACAACTGTTTTCTCATCAAAGGTCATCAGCACTGGCACAGTTTACTGGGAATAGGAGGGGAATTCCCTGTTTTGTTGCATTGACAGCATAGTCAACCAATTCTGAGAAGGAATTACAGGATGAGTGTGTGCCAACATGTGCCTAGGCACAGCAGGATACAGTGGTTAACCCCAAAGGGTTTGTAGGCAGTAACACTTCAAAATACACAATATGACAGCACTGAGTATGTGTAAGAGTAAGAGCTATAGAGAGAAGTACATGACGTGACACGTACCTTCATTGGTCCAGTTGGAAATGGTACATTAACCCTTGTTTACACTGCTGTACATATTGGCCCTTATGCATTAACCATTTTCAGATGGTATGATTTTTGTAGAAAATTTCGATTTCCCAAAAGGGAAAGATACTGTACGTGTATACGTGTAGCAGGCGACTTTTTTTTTTACAGTATCAAGCAAGTGCTCTTAATGCTGACCCACTGGAGTCATTTGAACAATGTTTTTCCCCAATCTCATATTTTTCAACTCTCCAGAATGCCACACCACTGATGAGTTATTTACGTGTAGCTAACTTCATGGTTAATGTGCGTGTGTACACTAAACAAATGGGGCATTTTGCCAGCAGTTACCCTGGGCAAGTGAGGTGGTTTCAATTGCCACCTGCCAATGTGTGTGTTGACAGCCATGTTTTTTTAATGTACATGTACATGTATCTTCCACTTTGAAACTCGTTAAAAACACAAAGCCAGACCCGAAGCATTGGACCTTGTGATCCAACTCGGCAGAGCCCACACTGCCCTGTTGCACTGTACTACAGTGCTTTTAAGCCGCAAATTATTGAGGCATGGCCAGTGTTTAGAATGTATGGTAAAAAAGTTTGCTGTGTAAGCGTGTTTTCATCACAACATCATAAAAATATCCATACACAAACGTGGGTTTGTTGGTCACATTATACATGTACAAAGATAGAGAAAGGGACGCTGAAAACAGCGCTTGTTTTCAGAAAGAAAACTGGAAGTGTTTTAGGGCATGTTCTGTGAATTCATCTGAGCCTGAAGTTGATTGTTGTGGGAAAAAATGTTTATTTATAGGCATTGAAACAATTGAAAAGGAAATACTTTACATATAGAAAGGGTGGTTTCCTTTCTCCAGATTAGGTAACAAAATATTTTCGTAAATCTCTTTCAGAGCTTTCCCATGGCAAATCAGTGTCAAAGTGTTGCGCCAGGTACGTATTACATTTGTATTAATTCCTGTATTTATTTTGGATTAATTTCCAGGCAATTAAATTTCAAAAGGGTCAAGATCCTGTATGCAGATAAATTTTTGTGCACTTGAGTTAATGCGGATCACCCAAAAGGAAAGCAAAACATAGTCCAGGGAAGGAACAAGGAATTTGAAACCAAACTTCTGGGATTCTGCTAAATCCGTCGTAAGATTGAAAAAATTAATCTATGTACTTACTGCATTGTAATTAGCAACCAAAAAAGCCCTAAATAAACATCTGCATGAAAAAGCCAATCCTAGAATAGCACTTGGGTCCATTGACTGAAAGTCTACGCGTAGGTCACTGTCAACGTGTTTACAACAGATCTGTCAAACATTGGTATATCAGTGCCTCTTTAACCAAATTTCCAGAGATTAAGCCACTCCTATCATTAAATATGCAAAATGTAATGGTCCAATAAGGAGATGAATAATCTGTACCCATGAAAATAAATGTAACTGCCTGGTCATTCCCACAGGCAGTGCAAAACAACTTTGGACTGGGCAGTATTTGCTCGTTCAAAAACAAGCCCCCCTTCTCCTATACTGATGAACACGTCTCAACAATTTCCTTCCAAAATATTGGATGCAAGAGGGAAATGTGATGTCAATTTCAAATAAATATTCCTGGGAGGGGACGTGCCGTTTTTTTGAGCTTAGCTGTGAAGGGACTGCCAGATATTTCTTTCCTAGGTGAAACTCTTGCTGAGAAGATTATTAAAGATCCCTTGAACTTGTCTACTTAGATTCGCATTGTGGATACATACATGAAACAAGTACAACGCCGTCAGCGCCGACTAACCTCAGGTTTAGGGATTTCTCCTACACTTTTGGAAACAAGACAACCCTAGGCCTCAACATAACATGGCAGCTCCCAGGTATGTGTGTATACAGTTGTATAGAGTGCACCCTTTGTTTCGTTAGAATTTCAAGCATGGACAGTGTGAATTCTTTGGATTTTACAGATGGCACATATAGTACACTGTAGAACATGCTGTATCAATTCAGAATTGAATGACATTTCAAGCTGAGCATTGTACAGGAGATTTTGATGACAGAAATGTACCATAAACTTTATCAGAGGAAAACTTCTGTTTTGGGCATTGCAGCTTCTTTTAACTCATTCCTAAGTTCAAAATACAAATGCATAATGTGTAAATACATGTAGTTTCCCTAAAAACCTACTAAATTCCTGGACTTACTTACTATTCTATACATGGGGTTGAATATGTGGTTAATGATGTGCTTTCCTCTCAGAGAATTATACTGGACTGAGGGGTTTCTTTGTGCACGTTATGAAAACCAGCTATCCAGTTGGTTCCCAGCACTGCAAAAAAGTCGCCTTCCCTGAATTGACGACGGCTCTGCAACGTCCATCTGAGGTGAGCAAGTTAGAAAGACGTACATGTACATGTAACCTTGGCACCGAGTTTGGAAGATGCAGGGCCGAGGTTCCGTGCACGTAATGTTAAAAAAGAGGTAAAGTTATGATGATGGCTCATGACCTCTGTTAAGGCCTTGCAACAACTTTGATCCATGCAAATTCTTTGGGTTGTCTGCTTCATGCAGAAACAAGAGATTGTTTGTTTGTTGGGTTGTTGGGTTTTTGTTTGTTTGTTTGTTGGGTTGTTGGGGTGTTTGTTTGTTTGTTTGTTTGTTTGTTTGTTTGTTTGTTTGTTTGTTTGTTTGTTTGTTTGTTGGGGTGTTTGTTTGTTTGTTTGTTTGTTTGTTTGTTTGTTTGTTTGTTTGTTGGGGNTTGGGGTGTTTGTTTGTTTGTTTGTTTGTTTGTTTGTTTGTTTGTTTGTTTGTTTGTTGGGGTGTTGTTTGTTTGTTTGTTTGTTTGTTTGTTTGTTGGGATGTTGGGGTGTTTGTTGGGTTGTTGGGGTGTTTGTTTGTTTGTTTGCATGTTTTTAGGTACATGTACCGGTAGTAATGAGTAATAACAGCAGGGAAGCCCTGCGGATACACAAAAGGTCTGTGTACATGTATGTGCCCATGGAATGGGATTGTTTGCATGCAGGCAATAATGTTGGTGTGGAGAATTAGAGGTTATTAGTGCAAAGATGCCTTACTTGTTGGCAGGTGGGTCATTCCATGAGGTTGGAGCACAATTTGTGATGGTGTCCATTATTATATGGGTTTCGTAAAAATGAACAGCTATTTCCCTGCGTGTGGATTCCAAATTGACATTGTTACACATCTTGCAAGGCTGAATGTACAGAGGTGTGTCATTTTTACACAGTAAATGACCTACTCTACAGGTAAAAGTTACCCATGTAACAAGGACACCATCACAAATTGTGCCCCAACCTCAAGGAGAATTGTGCCCCAACCTCAAGGAATGGCCCAGGTGTACAAGTGAAGCCAATGGGCAAGTTGAAGAATGCATGTTTGAATGTGGTGCCACCACAGTAGAGGTGCCCCCTTGGTTAGGTTTATTAAAACAAATAGGGAAACAATGATTTCCAATGCAGCTTGTATTGAAGGAATACGTTGTACGCGTGTTTCCATTCAAAATTTACACAGCATGCATGTACAATGTGCACTGAGTACTGAGCAACATGAAAGGAATTTAACTCTACTGCTGACAGTCTGACGTTATCATACTCTTTGCCGTCACGCTCAAAGTAATGCACGGCTTTCAGAGAATGTCATCCCTGCGCACTGCATGTTAGGAAAATGAGCGCTGAGGACCCCACAAATATCGACACGTTTGAGCAGATTTGAAGAATTTGAATTGACAAGATGTGTGTGTTTGGCCTGTGTGAATGTACATGTAGGTGAGCTTTTCCATGGATTGTCTCCATAATGTCAATGTGGACGGGAAGTATGACATCACAGTGACATCGTTAGACTCTGGAATGTCAGTCAAAAAGTCACACCACACTCAAAGTGAGTCCATCCACTTTCCTCTTGTTTGTCAAGTTCTGCCATATATTCGGATATTGGATCGCACACCGAGTATCTTTGGAGTTAGATATTTGAAACAAAATGTACAGAGACAGAAATGGAAAAAGGCTTTTTTTTTGTAACTTGAAATTGCATTCCAAAGTGTTCTTTCATGGTGTTAGGAGAAATTGAAAGGCAGCTGGTTGATTGGCCCAGCAGCACGGTTAAATATTACTTCTGCCCCCTTTTGTCCAATCCCACTCCACTCACATTTTCTTAGAACACAGTGCTTCATTAGTGTCACGACTCAGGAGGTAACATCCATAAATGTAAAGCTAGAAATTGAAGAGAGGAGAATGGGACCTAGACATTCCCTTAAAATAAACAGTCCAAAGCTGACTACTTAATGGGTGTGCTGCGTGCACTGAAGAGGCCGCCATTGTAGCCCTGTGCTGACCCATGCGTGCCGTTCATCCATTAACTTTTAGGAAGCGATGCATGCATGCCTCCAGTCACAGTTATACCTTCAGATGAATGGACAATTGTGATCATTTTGTCTGGGTACAAATGCCAGGGTCACCTCGCCAGAAATTTACATCATTTACATTTGAAAAACATGCACACTCAATACACTTACTTGAGGGCACCTCTAGATTGAAACTCAAGTCAATCTAGAGTCAGACAGTTTTTCTACAAAGTGTAGATGTAATTGTTTGCCTGGTTTTTCTCTTCCAGACTGCTATGAGAGACCTGAAGTGGAAGGTTGCCTTGTTGTCCGAGGTGAGAATGCCTTTTTCCACTTACCTTTGTCTCTTCATCATGGTTTGGGGAGCATCCCCCCCTCCCCTTCCAAGTCCCCTGACCAAGTCTTTACACCCATATCTGTTTGACCTCTTTCTGCCGGAGGTCACATAAACACGCTCTTGCTGTCTGTATTCACAGGCAAATTAGAACATCAATCGTGCCTCAACCCCCATGTTTGCTAACATTTAAGTGCGCCGATCACCCATCTGTTCTGTACACAATACACATAGTCTGAAACTTCTGTGGAGGCAGACCGTACGGTGAATTTGATCTTTGACGCTTATCACAGCCCACTGTGATCAATACTACATGTAGCATTGCTCCCTCGTAGTGCTGGGGATAGTATTGAAAAAATAGTGTATAGGTTGCCGTAAAGAAATCCACACTGTACAAATAAATAAGATACCGAGTATATCTTTTTACTTTTGCCGTACAAGCAGATCCCGAGTTTCAAAATTCAAACCTTTTGGCCCAAATAAAACTATCCACAAATGATCAAATTTGGAAGACAGTCTGGATGTGGGCTGACACCAGCCTTGGATGCAGATTTATGTACAAAAAGGTTTGATTTTGTACGAGAACAGATACATCTGTACACAAGGAAAGAGGTTGAGAGGAGGAAAGCCTTTCACCCTTTGCCTGTAAGTGTGGTCTTGTTCGTCTGATCCAGAAAGTAGTGGCCATTTTGTCAAGTACGGTATTCAATAATTTCATAGAGCCACTAAGCACATAAAGTTTCTGTTCCAAAGATGCTTGGTTACTGGCTAAAAAGTCATACACTACTCACTTTTTTGTGTGAGTGGTTTCCTGCTAAGTTTACTAAGTAGATGACTTTTCTCGGCAGTATTTTGGGCTTGATAGACACCCTGGGAAATTAGCACCTTCCTTTCGATATTTGGTAATCTGAAATGAGGGAGAAAGGGTACCAGAACCTAGAAATGTGATATGAAGTTGTTCAAGCAAGCCTTATTCATTGCTTAGACTCCACAAAATCTCTTTGTCTAGCAAGTCTTCTTGACGTGCACCATTTATGAGGTTTCCTTCATTTATAGTCCTTTTTAGGGATTTGGTACTTTGGTCTCTAGTTTATCATTGTTCCTATGATATTTTTGATATTTTGATCATTTTGGTATTTTCGATCTTGACCCACAGACTGCGTTAAGGATGGTTGCCGTGGGGGTGTTCGTAAGTGTTTATTAGCTCTTTGAAAGTAACTAGCCCCCATCAAGTTCTATTCATAAATACCATAGATAGTTTAGCCATTCCTATCGATTGAAAGCCCTCCATGCAGCTATTTTTTAAATGGTTTATAAAGCACCGGCTGGCTCATTGCGTTCTGCGTCACCCCACATAGTTAGCACCACACTTACATCAGCCTCCATATAACTACGCACAGTAGGCATATGCATGTACCATAAACATGGATGGTGCTTAAAACAATTGGAGTGAAATTGTTGAACCAAAGCATCGATGCAACTAATGTGTGAGTCACAGTGAGGCCATTATTGCATCAATGCCCCTGACAAGGTCTTAAATTCTAGTTTAAGTCCAGCCAAGCACATATTTATTTCCATTCCTAGTACCCTTGGAGTCAGAAAGTCAAAGCAAGTTTAAACATGACGAATTTCCAATGATTTCTAACTAGCATCATCCGATGATTGGATACCTCCACATCCGAAGGCACACGCAGTTTATGAGGATCACATGTGGAAAGTGAGAGTGGAGTTTTATGTCTATCCTGGAAACTTTTGGTTGACATATCGTGTCAACTTGTACGTGTACTCTAATCATTTGGGTACGTTTACTCCTATATTCTCACACCTTGTCGACTCGAATGGCTCGGTGAGTAATTTGTCAATGTTTTTAATTCAGTCAGGCTGCTGAGTTTCTTTTAAGCATCATTTAAATGTGTGAAGTCTTTTTTTAAGAAACTTTAGAAACTCGTTCCAATCTGATCTGTGCTCCCGGACAACAAGGTTTCTGTATTGCTGACTCTTTGCTTAACCTTAAATAATATTTGAATCAATCATAAGGCCTTGACAGATCCAAACACAAGTTGGAATGGAACATTGATGAAGCACTGCATTTGTCATTTCACTTGTATTGCTTCTGCTTTTAAGACTGATGATTGATAGAAATGTAACACTTTCACTGACTCATATCCATTGTAATTCAAACCAAGGTTTTTCAGCATTTTGATAAATGTGTGTATGAGGCTGTACACTACAACCACTATTTCCTAGTCAAGACCCCTTAAGACCATCACAAAACTTCAGACCATCAAAAGACTTTAGACCATCACAAGACTTTAGACCATCACAAGACCAACACGAGTCAAGACCTCTGAATTTGAGTCACAAATTATTCCATCGATTATCAACATAAGCATTCCTTTATCATTGTTCTTCCCGTTACAGTACTTGCGACTTATGAATTGTCTCGACTAGACATTGCCGTTAGTACATTACATGAAATGCCCAATTTGTTCACGACGAGTGTGCCTTAATGGCTTTAGTGCACTGTGCGGTTCGTGGCTGATTCAGGATGTGCAGTGAAAAAAGAAGTTCCTGGCAGAAGAACCTGACCCGGAAGCTCCGGCTGAAATGAGCACGGCTAAATTGCAAATAAGGCCGTGTCCGGAACAAGCCTCCAGAGCTACGGCTTGGTCTGTTTTCTGCCCGTTATTTCCATTTCCAATGGAGTGACGACCCAGACCCAGCTCAAGACAACAGGTCGGGATGCTGCCTATTAAGCTAGACACCGTTGTGTTCATGTAGTGTCAAGGCTTTTATCAGATCTGTTGCAGCACTCATCTCCTTTTGTGTATTTCCTCACAGTCTGGGCCTA
Organism: Acanthaster planci; assembly: GCF_001949145.1. The sequence goes on from NW_019091518.1 coordinate 402,697, forward strand.
TTTTTCATGAGTTTTGGAACGTGACGCCTGGAAAGATATCAAGCGAAGGTGAGTGATACATTTCTTTCAAGGTTTTCATCTTAGGTCCGCATGGTAGAGATCTCGTGAGGATGTGCCATTGCATGTGGTGCCTACACAGCATACATGCACTTTGATGTGTTGCAACACACGTTCTTAGCAATGCTGAGCAGTTAGCACAGATGCTGTGCTTACTATAGCAGAAACATGTTACTGTGTAAGTGCTATGTCACAGCTTAGATGAGCTGATGCTTTCCTGCACATGTAGTGGAGATGTTACATTGTTACCTCTACAATGGGAGACTTTGAGACACTTGGTGGCGACAAACATACTGGTCCTTTTGACTAGTTCTGAGCATGCTCACATTGTTCTGAGCATGCTCAATACCTTGAAGAAGGACTGATATGCGTGCTGCCACCAGTGTTTCAAAGTCTCCTGTATCGTCATATGCAACATTTTTCCTTGAGGTTAAGCCTTGAGGTTAATGGTTTGTAGGAAGTTAGATTGTACATAATCTTTATTGATTAGCCTGCATTCTGTCTTCTTAAAAACCACTCTTGGGCTTAAAAACCACTACTGGGTTATTTTGTGCTTGAGTGAATTCATGCGTTTGAAGGACCGCAATTCAAAGGAAACCCAGCCAATGCTTGATGCATCGAATACGATGTACGCTTCACCCAGGGACCTTCCCTTGCTGTTCCTACAGGTCAAAATTTACTCAGGAGATGCAGTTCAAGTGAAGTCAGAAGATGTCGTCATAATGGAACCGACGACCGTCAGCAGCACCGTGGAACCAACCAGTCCAACCACACCTCCAACATCACACTCAACCAACGGTGTGTATGTGTGTGTAAATGCAGGCTTAGACTTTCTGACTTGGCTGATAGACAGCTTGAAGCTATGATCTCCAGTTGTGAACTTGAGAGGGCGCTATAATATATAGCCTTGCTACCTGCTTGTCCCATGTGTTGATTGGCTGTTAGTTGTACATGTAGACTATCGCTGCATGCTTACCACATGTACAAAGGAAGTTGAGTTAAAGGTAGCTGGTGCCCAGTGTTTACCTCTTTGGCTGTAGGCTTCCACAGTTTCCCTGCAGTTTGATTTTCAGGTCAGATTAGGTAACCCTCTGTAAGTCGTACAAAAATCTAGAAATTCAAGAACATTTTTATTCATTGCCCCGGCTTCACTGTCCGCGGAAATCTGTGGGTGTATTTTTTGTGTCCTTGGGCAAGACAGATTATTGTTTACTTCCCGCTACCACCACTTTGTCACCGGGAATAAATCATGGATACCACGGCAGAGATGGTTATTAGGGTCAGTGTGGGCAATAGACTATCCCCAGGTTGTATACCCACCCCCAGCTGAGATGGCGTCAGGAATGCTTCATGGGTACCATGGGTGGGGATCGTAACACCTCGAGTGGCGGTAAACACATCACCACAGGAAGGCGAGTGGTGAATCGCTTCTGTGTAAAAGAATCAGAGATATCAGCGCAACATATGATGAATCTTCCAAACTTCAAGTCAGGACTACCCACGGTGCTGAGTCTCAAGCCTAGGTCGAAGTTGTTTAAAACAAGGTTTGTTTTTGTCACCGTTGATTCCTTGAACTTTGCAGTGGGGGAACCAAAATCTGGACTCAACATTCCAATAGCGGCACTGGCGGGGATAGGCGTGGGTGTTTTTGTGGCTGTCCTGCTTGTAGCTCTACTGGTGATATGGAAAGTGAAAATAAGCAAACGGGAGCCATTCAGCCGTGGGGGTAATTTCACCGATGGAGTCATGCCATACTCGGATGAGACGTCCGATCCCACCAACAACATGCTTCACAGCGAGGGTGAGTGTACAGCAAAATTTTGGCAAGTGACACTTTGCCATTGTAATGTTGAACCCGTCCGATCTTGGATTGCATTATTGAAATCAAACACAAATCTAATCAATATGTGTTCATGGCTCCCCAAATGTTTGCACGGAACTAACATTTCTAAGCTCGCCCAAGTTTTGTTTAAAACTACATGTTCATCAGCAATATCTGTCAAATGTTTGATTTCTACATGCAGCATTCAAGGCACTGTAGGACTTGACTATATTTAAGCCATTTTGGATTCATACAATTTCTTACGCATTGGTTTGATTACAAACAAAATAGCAAAATAGCAAAGATTGTGGGGTTATTCAATTTCTTACTTGTAACCAAAATGTCCACTGAATGCTTCAACACTTAAACTTAGGCTGTGAGTCTCACCACACATTATTGTGAGTCAATCTTGCGTAATTGAATATTTGAATATTCAAGCTTTCTATCAATTAAATATTCGCTTGTACTAAATACTCACAAAAGCAGAAATAATATATGTATGTCCGTACCTGATTTCAGGCGGGGGTTCATCCCCTGGTTTCCAGATGGAGTGGCGGTAGTCCAGCTGATATGTACTCCTGCTTGGTGATTTATTCCTAAATCCCAGAAATATCAAATGCCACGAAAAGCAACTAAGAAGCACAAAACAAACCAACCTTGAAATAAAGTAATTGTTTGGGCATATGCATCAGATGCCTGCAAGGAATACTTTGAAATATGTGCTTCACATGCAATTTTGTTACCAAAGAGATGATTTTTTTGTCTTTTTAGTTTCACCTCTAATACTCTATTTCAATATACATTTGAAGCTACCATATTTGAATATTTGATGAACCATCAAAAGGCCAAGTATTTGAAGGTAGGTTGGTTAGCCCTAGTTCCAAAATACTCATACCAACTCATACTTTCTGCTCATTGAATGTACATAATGCATATATATATGCTATTAACCCTAACCCTCCTCAATCCTTCACCTGTTGGAGGACTGAGGAGTGTTAGGGTTAATGTGCAGCCTCTAAGTTAAATTGTGAGAGTAGGACGCAGCATTTATGATACCATAAAAATTCTGTTTAGGGTAATTATTTACAATGGTACATGGATACCAATGTACCGGTATATGTAAAAATAACATATGTACGTGAATTTGTATTTACACATTCACTGGTAATACTACTATAGGGAACCAGGCTTAGGGGACCGGCATTGGGCACGATAATAGATTCTTCATTTCTCTCTCCCCGTTTACAGTGTGTATGTTCTTCTTCATTTAATAGCCATGCCACTGGAAATGCTTTTGGCTGAAGGATACGTTGGGATAAGTCCAAACTATCTAGCTGCCTCAAGTTTGTTAATCCAAATATCCAAGTTACAGAAAGAAATGGAAGGATGGTCTTACAAAGCCGGTTTTTATGAGCCGTCTTTTTGATGGGGTTACCGCCAAGGCTTTCTAAATGTCGACACTGAAGTTAAAATGCAATCGGTACTGTTTCCTTTCAACTTTCAGCAGACAGAGGCGCCGTGCAGGGTGTCTACCCGTCACCTTACGCCAGCTCCCCTTATCGGATGGACGGCGGCGCAGGAGAGGAGTTTGGCTGCGGTGATTCCTGTGTCTGTGACAACGACCTTAGGATACACAAAGTGGACTTTAGTAAATTGGACTTGATTGATCTCAACCATGCTGACCTGGGTTCTGTGGCACCTTCGGGAATCACAGTGTGAGAGAAATTAATAACATCTACATGTACATGTAGGTCAGAACAAACAGTGTGGTGGCAAATATTACGAAGATTATGTTCATGATTTATTTGAGACTGGAAAACAACATGTTGGAAATAACCTTGGCAAGTAACTAAAGTCCCTCATCAGTCTTGGATGGAACAAAGACTAGCAAGCCTCCTTCAAGTCTTGATGTGTCATTCTTTAAAGGAAAAAAAAAGTGAAAATGTTGTTGATTTTCAGTTGAAACAAGGTCTTTAGCCACTTCCTGCCGGGGACTCCGGGATCGGTTGGTTTATATTGGTGGCCGGGGTCTCTGAACTCGGACAAAGGAAAGAGGGCCCTGTAACAAAAGACCGTACTCCGAACAAAAGACCGTACTCCGAACAAAAGACCAGGCTGCTGGGCATGACCGGCATTTTTCACTCTCAAAAGTGGTGATAATCCAGCGTTATTTTGAAACCGTATACCAGGGTTTGGGGCATTGAAAGCGAGTGGATTACCACCGGGGACAAAAGCTCTCCACCACCGCAGCGATCAGCCACACAGCACCGCTGCATGCTAATCTGGCCCCTATTGAAAAGAGGTCAGCAGTGCACTGAGCCAGGTTCGTGAACAAAAGAGAGTTATACAGCACCTCACAATCTGGGCTCTGTTTACAAGGCTGCTGGCCTGGCTGAAATACTCGGGCGTCAATAAAGGTCACCTGTCAACTTAGAGTAGTGCCTACAGATTACTTGGTGCGGCTATAAACGACCCTTAAATGAAATGAATTTTTGAAGGATTTTGAAAAAGGAAAAAAATGATAGTCATGCCGGCCCAGCATCATCAACATTGAAAAATGCCGCGGCATGAAGTGGTTAAAAGCCTGATTGCATAAGTCGATCATAAGTGTCGTTGTAAAAACATTTCAAAAGGTGCAAAACTGTAAATTATATAGTAAACAGAATGTGCAGTTTTATCATTGCATGCCTTTACCTGAATAATTTAGTGGAACTATAGCTGGAAATAAATAACGAGTACTTCACCCTAAGCCCTTTTTTGTAAATATTGGGTCCACCCTTGCTGAAAGCAGCAAAGCTGGTCAAGCTTCAAAGTCAATTCCATGCCCATCATTCAATCCGACTTTTGAGCATTCATTGTTTTTTTAACTTGCAGAAGTTATGATCAATCAGCAAAATGGTTTTTACAATTGTTTTTTAGAGATTATGTGCCACTATTAATTTCATTCTCCTTTCAGAGAAATTTGTAATCTGAAGTATATTCCTCTCATGTAGCTGGTCAGGGTGCAATTGTACAAAAGTGAATTCCTTTTTGATGCTTATTCATTGTAAAGTTGGCGAGTGCAGGGAAAGTGTATTAAAGATTACATGAAGATTACCATGGTAGGATTCCTCCTGTTTAAACTGGAACAGTCATTGCAGGCACCTTGATTTTAATCTTTCACCTTTGTGGTAACTTTGTCATTCTATCTGGCTTGTAGATTTCTGATATCTTACCGTCTGCATGAGTGTAGTCGGGTTCACAATGAAGATTACAGGTTTTCAGTCACAAGGTCAATTAAGGCCAAAATTTCATCTTAAGATGATTTTCGACCTTTTGCTTTAATTATCTTTTTTTGATTGTTGGGTAGTTCAAAAAGAAAACTGCTATATGCGGAATTACCAAAAATCAGTTTAACGTGAAAGTTGTGTTACTTTCCTAAGCATTATGTCTCTTGTCTTTGCCACTATTGCTCATATTTTTATAACTATTAGAATTAAATGGGCATGTTCTTACTCCAGAAATAATCTGTATATTTACACGAGAGTTGAAGTTTTGATCCTATCTATTTTTGTGCTGCTTCAAGTTTATTGTGCACTGAGCATTTTTATCATACTTTGAAGTCTTGTTGAGCTGGATTTTATTTGCCAAATTCACAGTCATTCATTGTTGCCTCTGCATTTATGTGGGTGCTGTAAAATTTCTTGTATTTCTTGTTTAAAGATGTGAGAGATGTACAGGTGCAGTCTTGTTTATGAACAATTAAAATGCTTTACCCAAATCAAGATGCGCTGTTTTTGCAGTTTAAGTAACTCGGTGCACAACCTGGACCAAAAAAGAACAAACAACAAAAAAAACGGGAACTTTTCCATGTGGATTTGAGTTTTGTGTTATGATAAACAGCCTTTTGAAGTACAGAAAACTCACATTAGAGATGGAAAATATGAAAGATATCAAACACCTCACAAATAACTCGTTACATTCGCGTTTTACACTTCAAAAAGAATTGAGAAGCTGTCATTTCATAATTGTACTGGCAGTCAAAGGTGAATTTAAATGAACAATTTATTCATATGAACACACTAAAATTCTGTTACACTGTGGATCACTGCTAAATAAGTATGTACTGGATACACTTAATTAGGCTTTACGGATGAATTTCACATCAAATATTTCAAACATCCACCAGGAAAGTCCCTAAGAATTTCCATTTCATAACGCAATAAAAGCAATCTTCACTGCAGCTAATATCATGCCATATGAACTCGGAGGGCTCCTCACCTCAAGGCACAAATGATCTATCTACGCTGCACTTCGCAAATAAAATGAAAGGGAATTCAATTTCACCTGAAACTTCACCTGAGTTAAGATACAAGTCATAAAAAAGAATTGAAAATCAAGAGATCCTGAAGCAAATGATTAAGTTTCACTTGAGGTGAATGAGGCCTGTCATTTCCCTGGTAAGCAGTAAACTGTGCAATATAAGTACATACACTTTCACTGGTTCCCTACTGACCTTGCAAGGTACCAGAAAGGGCAGCTATATGTTTACTGTTGCATTACTTAAGTTCTTGTCCTGGGATTAGAGGTATGATTTGAACAGCTTGAGTTGCCGTTGTACATTATGTGCACTGACATGGGCAACAATATAACCCACAATGCTTTGCACCTCTTTAGCTGTGGTGTGCTTCACAAAATTCTGTGAATACGAGGACTGGGGTAATTAACCAACAAATATTACTTCCCTGGTATGTATGTGTGCCAATCCCTAAATGCATCAACCTCTCAAGTACACCAGTGAAACGTGTAGTGCCTTGCACTAGTTCTTGGAAAATAGCATAGCACAAATAGCCTGAAAGGATCAAGAAAAAATGAAAATAACAGTAATACGACAGCTAATACACGAGGCACATAACCATGTAAAAATATTCTCAAAATGTATAAATTCCAGTAATTCTACGTGATAAATATAAAATAGAGCTACAAGATAATATGAAAATGCAAAATACAGAGAGAACAAGTATAAAAATATTGATTAATCGTGTACAGTGAGAAATGTATGACATAAAAATGCCCGTAATATTTCCTTCTGAAAGACGCAGTGTACACTGTTATGTCCACGAAATATTGAGTTGTTACAAAGTGTGTACAGTACGTAAAATATGGCTTTCCTCGTCTAGCCACTCGAAGTTGACGACTCACTGAAACTCTAGTGGATAAGAGGTACGGGTAACTTCAAAAATTCAACTATTTGTGCCCTGAGTGATCAACAAAGTATGTGCATTGTGAAAACACTACAAATCACACACTGAAGATTGAACAGGCTTACTTCTTAAATATGCAAGAAATGTGCAGACTGAAATATTTAAGCAGAAAATATCAGAGAAAGCAGACCGTACTGTACATCAGCTTTTCAGATTTGGACACGAAGATTGGGTCTATGACTTCCTTTGAATGGCATCAAGTTATGATCAATTTAAAAATGGTTCTAAGCGTAATTATTCACCTGTTTCAAATTTCCTTAAGACTAAAAACACCAAATAAGCTTCTTTGATTGCAGCAAATACATTTCAAACTTGCAACATCATCTCAAGCACCAAATGCAATGCAAAGTAGAACTAAACGTACGTGTACATGAACGTCCTTGTCACTTCTTTTGCTGGCTTGTGTTTTATTAAGACTGGCCATTTGACGGATTTTCTCAAGTTTTTAGGAATAGCTGATAAATATGGAGATCTTGTAAAAAACAAAAAAGAACCCAAACCACGGCGTGTTTTGATCAAATTTATTTAGAACAAATTTGGGGGATATTTTAGTTGAATTAAATATTCCAACCAATTCCAAAATCCCAAATGAATTTCGGTTGGCTTATACAGCATTACAGAGCTGAATTACGCAGACCATTCTGAACTATCCCAGTGGAGGGTTAATGCGAGCCCACCAACACCTGGCTTGTTTGTTTCCCGTTTTAGCTGGTGGCAGTACTATCTGTGCTGCGATGGGTGAGTGGCAGGGTTCCTTGCTCACCAGTGTTGGCCCGGTCCTGGCTCCTGGTACCCGCCCCTTTGCTGTAATCGGCCGCCCGGTCCTTGCCGCAGCGGCCCCGGGCGAAGTCTACCCACGCCTGCCGCACCTCCTGCTGGCGCACGCAGAACAGCAGGAAGATCATCAGGCCCTGCAGCGAGTTGAAGACGCAGAACAGGACTTGGAAGGCAAAATTGGCCGTCTGGACCAGGGACAGCAGGCCAAAGACCCAGGTCAGGCCTAGCAGCACCGAGATGGCCACTGCATTCTGCAGGCGGCGCATCGTCTCCTGATGCTTGCTGCGGTCCGTGGTGCTGTTGATGCCCTTGCGGGCGCAGGTCAGCTGCCGCATGACCAACGTGAAGATGATGAAGTTAAAGAGAAGCACCAGGCCGATGAGAAGAATTTGGCCAAAGTAGAATGCGTTGCCCGGCCGCAGGAAACAACTACACATGAACATCAAATATAATAAACAGGTCAAAATTCTCAAACTATTATTCAAAATGCCCATAACATCAACAGCCAAGCTGTGATCTGTGACAGATGTTACTGTCACATTGAGTGGAACAAAGCTATGACACTGTATGACAAAAATTGAAACAGAAATAAGAAAGCATTACCTCCAATCATGACTTCCATAAAAGCTTGCCTGACTTTTGAAATTTTACTGTTAATTTTTAATTTTTGGATACTGGGTGAGGCTTATCTGGCCGTCTTCCGTTATATTTTCAAGGCAAAAGGTTACTACATTGGCACCAACCCCCCCCAAAACAACAGTACAGTACGGGAGACTTCTACCAATTTTGAGACCCGTTATCATATTTCTGAGGTTTATGAACTTACTAGTTGGTACTTAGGTAGTTGGTGTGGTCTACAGCAAGAATGATGATCACAACTAAGAGGGGAAGACCTAAGAGAAGAAGAGCAACAGATATGTTTATCTTGAGTTCCGAGGCCAAAAGTGCGAGAAAGGATGACAATTTGTCTGATAAGGAATCTTACAATCATCTTATTTTGCACAGTCTTCTGGTAGACCTCTTATTTTTTTTCATGACGGAGCTTCATCGACAACATTTGAGTTGCTTGAAAAACTGTGAACAGTGCAGCCTTCGGAGGTTTGCTGGGTATGCACACCGTTGTGAAGCAATATTCACACTTCAAAATTGAATCCCAGTCTTGATTTAACTTAATCAGTGGGGCTGGGTCAAAGGTCAAAAAGTTATTGAGGGGCAGGTTGCAACACTTGCAATACAAATATCAAATTTGACTAAATTACTTCAATCCATGAACAGCTGATGTTAAGGGTTGAGCAGAGATTAGGAATCTTACCCCAGGCTGCGATGGAAGCCTTGATCAGGAAGTGAGACACATTGGCATTGAGAATTTTGACAAAGAGGAGGTACATATTGGTGGCTTCCACAGCCATCCAGGCGATGGAAGCCAGGGTGAAGTAGTGAATCAAGACAGCCACGATGATGCAGCCAGCCTGGGGAGAGGTGGCCTCGATGCCCACCAGGAAGACCAGGTAAAGACCAGCCAGGGCAAAGCAGAAACTGACCAAGATCTGCTGGGGCCGCTTCGTGCGAAGCTTCCTACGAAAGATCAGAAAACAGCCAGTGTACATCGTCTCCGACAGCACAAGCTGAAATTGAGTTGTGCACGAGTTCACAAACAGACACCCGATAAGTGCAGCGCTTCTGGTGCTTTGTCCATGAATTTTTTTAATTTTTGAGGAAGGCAGCAACTATACAGATGGACTGAATTCGTATCCACCTTTTCATGCTTGGATGCAAAACCAAAACTCAGTCCATTCCACATCAGTGTCCGATGTGCACCTCTGGGTGTTAGTTTGCGAAAAAATGATGCCGTTTTCACGAACTATAGTCTGTGGTGTCAGTGACGATGGGTAGGATATGTCAACAGTAGCCATGTGCCGTTTTTCACACTTTACTAGTAAAACAATCATCGTAAAATTTGCCTCAATGTTTGACCAAATATGACGTGACCATGTCTGATATGAAAAGGAGCTCAAATTTGAACATGCAGAAACCCTTGGTGAGGAGTAGGTACAACGAACCAATGTAAAAACAAGCTGGAATCGGGTGAAACCATGACTTCAAACCGGACAAATAATGATTAGGGCTTACTTGACTGCGAGATACGTGATGATGGTGATGATCAACGCCACCAGCGACACAGCACAGCCAATCTTGCTGATGATGCTGAGAACAACGTTATCCTGGTTACCATAGATATCCTGGAAAGAGCAGAAATAGATGTCAGTTACCACAGAAACGTGTAAGGACAGTGGGAAAATAAGACATGAGTGCCATTGGAGCTAATTAGCAGGCTAACAAATGAAGTATCCATGGTTTCTTTAATACAACTGCTTGATATTTGCACATGTATCACTTTGACAACTAAAAGAATACTAAATAAAAAAACCAAACCAAATTTTTCAGCTTTTCATTGAGGATTATAACTGCAATCACATGGATTAGCTGTTTTGAAACTTCTCAAAAATCCACCACCACGTTAAGTCCCTACCATTAAACATGGAGGCGTCACATTACACATAAAATTGTACACAACCACTAACTTGCCAAAACAAACATTGAAGAAACAAAGATAACTAATAATGTATGCGCGGACAGAGTGGTTCGACTGGTGGCTTACCACAATGACAGCAAAGCTGGTCAGGTGGTCACAGTGACACACGGTGCGACTGTTGTTGATGGTGACCTGCCGGCATCCTTCCGTGGACCAATCACCAAAGCCGCCGTTTAAATTGAAATCCCAGAATACGCACTCTGATCCATTCACTGTATTCCCTGGATTGCTCACCTGGTGATGGGGGGGGGAATATATAATGGGGGAACTATGTAAAAAGGAAATATACTGGGAATATACTGGGAATATACTGGGAATATATGATTCAATCCATCAACATTTATTTCCGTAATGCCACTAGTAGTGCATAATTAACATATCAATTGTATTTTTATGATGGGCAAAATATATAGGGATTATATGGGATGGGCATATCTGGGGGGAATACTTTGAAGGAGAATATATATCATGCAATAATTCACCATATGTCCCACTCAATATAACTCTGTAAGACCAAATAGTTTCATTGTCGCGCCCATGGTTCTACTAATGATGTAGAAATGAAACGACCACATCAGCAGTTTGATACATTTCAGATTTGAAAATATGCAAATGTGCATTCAAGGCAGTGTTTCTATCGCTCAGATGAAAATTACCTTGGCAAATAATCTATCAAGGAAATGAAACTAACAGCGAACACTGCATTGAATAACTGCATTGGTTGATGCATTTCTCGAATACTACTTTTTTTCCAACTACTTATGTGAGGCCACTGGGAAAAAAAGTGGGGCTGCCACGTGCATTCTCCAACTTTTCGCATGATGAAGTCAAAGTGCGAAATATCTTTACTGAACACACTTCGACGGCGTCTCACAAAAATGAGATTTTCTTCAACTCGAGCGGTTACGGCGTAATCAACAGGGAAGAACGTTTCTGTCCTTACGTTAAGGGGAAGGAATGCGCTAACAACAGGAGCCTCCATGGGCAGGTCTTGCACCCTGACTCCTTCTACAGTAGCAGCAATGACGTAGCTACCGAGGGCACGGCTGAATTTGTCCGACGGCCTGGCAGCGGCCCGTAGTTTGGGCGACCGGAACAGCTTGGTGCTCTGGTAGAAGAAAAAGCTGATGGGCACGGAGTCACCTGACGGAATGCACGATAACAATGTGTCCGTTTCAAACACAAACTGATCTAAAGAAAATCCTCCTCTTCTCTTAATTCAGCGTTTCCATAAAAAAAGACTGAAACGGCACAATACCAGACTCTCATAAAAGATGTGATTAACCTTGACATAAATACCACTGCATTGTACTTTGCATTAGTTGACTTTGTTCTGGTTCGTTGGGAACTTCAAAATAAATGCCTATGGATCTGAACTGAATAACATTTTAAGCAAGAATGTACCATAAAACTTCAGCAAGATATTGCTTTGGAAAATTGGTAAAACCCTGTACAGTGATGTTGTCTACAATATGAATTTTTAAACTTTGAAGAAAAATGACTAAATTTCTACCAAAAAGAAGAAAGTACACATGCTTTTCTTTAGTAAGCTGGTCAAAGGTTAGTTCATGTATTTCTGTAACTGTATGCATACCTCCAGATATGAAATTCAGAATCTCTGGTGGAAGCCTGATTGATGCTTTGACCTCAGCGACAGGAACTGCAGATGGCACATAGTAAACAACGACATCCTCATCAGTCAGGGGGTCCTGGGGTTCAGCCGATGGGCTGAGCGGCACAGCAGCAAAGCCCAAGCCCAGTTGGAGGGAATCCTGGGGCACAAGGACTGCCGACACTGCCACGTAACTCTCCACCACTGTCAGGTTGCCAGCTACCTCGCTCATCTGCAGTGCTGTGATGTAGTCCTCCAGGGCACGTATGATGCGAGAAGGCGAGGTGTCCTCACCGAGGTCCTCGTAGGTCTCCCGGTCAACTTGTAGGATGTTGTTGACAACCCTCACGATGTCACCAGCAACCTATGTCCACACAGCAGATTAACATGCATGTCAGCACCAATAGTCACCCTGTACATGGTGCATACTGAATGCGAACGACATTAAACAAGCCAATAATTCATCAGCTTTCATCACTTCCCCCAAACACTGGGCGCAGTAGTTGCTTCCCTAGAAAGTTACCCAAGTAGTGCCACTCCAATCCACACCATGTAGAAAACAGGGACCAGCCTCCATGTTTTGGTAGCCATAGCGGGCTTGAACGGATGAAATGAAGTGACCTCATTGCGAACAAACAGAGACCTAGGCACTCTTACCTCTACCGAAGAGTTTCCAGCAATCACGATCTTCTCCAGAATATCGGCAGTTGCCATGATCCCTGAGGCATCAATCCCAGTGTAATTGGACGTCAGGATCACTGTCTCTTCTGCAACCTCTCTGACATTATCACTCGTTACATTAACCTGCAAAACGGAACAATACTCAGCGTTTGACATGTTCCCAGAGTACCTCTGTTTGGAGACTATTTTCATAGTGAAATTGACAAAGTTAATGCGAGCAACAAATTCATTGCCAGGAAGGAATGTAGCAGGGTAGCTGGACAGTATCTGACTCTTGGGGGCCCCCTTCTGTGCATAAAGCAGAATTTCATGTATCGCACTTAAACACCAAGATACATGTTTACGTTGGTACAAGACTACAAGTGCTGTTTGTCCATTTCTATCAAAGTCATGTTCAAGACTAAAGAATACAGTTGGAAAAGATTTTTGCTCAGGACAGACCCAAACCAGTCCTTGGCATTTTATAAAGCAAACAAAAGTAGAATGGCTAAAATTTACTGCGATCGTTACTTCCTCTTGTTGCTTTGGTTGATTTTCTGCATGATCCGGCATCAAATCTGGCATTCTGTCCAACTAAACTGGGGCCTAGCAAGAGCCCCCTTTTCAATTCTTTCTTGTCTTCTTGCGATGGAAGCAGAAATTCATTATTTTCCATTAAACGTGCCAACATTCCTTCAATATCCCTCATCTACACTATGTTTTCAAATTGTAATCGAGTCATCATGAGTATCGAAACACCACAACTTGGTGGACTGACTCTGGACAGGTCTCCAAGCAGAATGTTGACATTGTCTCCCTCTGTGCAATCCACCAGAACCGGTTCCAGCCAGTAAGCTGGGGACAGCACATCGCCAGCGCAAGCCCTGGTCCCAAGCGGCATACCAGCTAGAAAAGGAATAAAACAGAAAAGGAGCTCGTTGTGTGCTGTCCCAAGTGACTTGTAAAAGTTCCCGATTTCTTGGAAGCGTTTTGATTTTAATGAGAGAGCAGGCCTGTTGCCTGACCAGAGACTCGGCAGGTTCGTCAAACCAAAAAGTGGAACTTTGGGCACTGTGAACACATATGTTTGTACAAAGGCCTATCACAATGTGCTTTAGAAAACAACATTGAAAAGCTGGATGTCTGTCGAGAACCAACGGTTGCATGTAAGACTTGTACAATGTAGCTTTTGATATTGAATAAGCTTAACAATAATGCTTTGATTTCAAACCCTTTGACACACCTGAGATGTGGATATTTGCCGAACTTCCTGACGGTACATACGACTGGAGATTGACTCATTAATATTCAGAATCGTGGTCACCTTGAGCTTGAGAATCAACGTATAAGCCGTGGCTTGTATGCCGAATATTATGGTATATTTAAAATATTCAGTACACATGTACAAAAAAGACCACCAACAAGCAGAACTCAGAAGCGAGGGGGGGGGGGTTGTTCAAACCCTCCCAAGCCTACGAGCCTGGAGAGGGATGACCTTTTTTATGATAGCAAGTTGGTCTGCTTTGCACAAAAATTCACTAGTGTGAAGTGCAATCTGAGTTTAACCTCTCACCCTTGGAGGTTGACAGTGGGCACTGTTCCACAGACTCGGCAATGCCTCCGACTTTGGTCTGGGGAAATGTCACACCATCCACTTCCTCACCGAGGCAGGTGACTACATACATGCATCAAAGAAAAGCAATGAAAGATTGATGTAAAATGCTACGTTTTTAACCAGCAAACCACAAAACTATACACAGCAATGTGTGTGGAGATCAAGCCCTGGACATTTGTATCAATGTTAAATTAAGAATGCTCACAAAGCCTTGTACATGTATATCACAGAATCTTAACTACTCTAGTTCACTGTTTATGCTTAAAAATGTTTTTTGGGTAAATAAAATCACCAACAACAGTCATTTCTTTCCTTCTTTAAGATACAGGCTTTTGCCTTCTGCTTCTCAGTCAAAATTTCAATTCTCTTTCAGCTGGAGCAGAGGAAGGAATATCTTGCAAGGCAAAAAGCAAGGTTACTCTAATATCCATACATTTATCAGGTTTGTAAGAACGTAAACAGTCAATGCCTTCTGCATTTTCCCCCGTGGAAATTTTCCCAAGTTTCTTGTCGCACCTTTTGTTTTCCATTCGGCCTGAAGATGAGATTTGGGTCACGGGTCAACATGTTCATCTGCAAACGGTTGGCTGTGTTTTCATTCTACTTACCCAGACTGAGCACCATGATACTACCGGGGAGGAACGTAAGAGTCTCGGATGGTGCATCACGGATTGCTCCAGCAATGAAATCTGCCAGTTTGCCGTCATCCATGTTGGACTGACCAACGTACAGGATGATGTCAGCAACTACACTTCCGGGTGTGAAGCCTACCAGGTCAAGATTGGTGCTTAACATTCCAAACTCGCCCAGTGCAGAATCAAGCTGAGCAAAGAACAGTGAAAATGAAACTAAATCAGTCTAGGAAAAACATTGACAGAAATGTACTTTTTCCACATTTTAAAAGTCCAAAATATTCTTCTGACACCTGAAGAAAAAGTTATCTCTAGTTCTTACGTGCGAGCGGAGTTCGTTCCACAGCATTGTGTATTCCGTGCTGTTTGGATTAGTCAGGTTTGGTGTGTAAACTCGATCTATTGCTGCCATCACTTTGAACATGGAAAAGCCTGCGGAAAGAAAAATCATTCAAATTCACGTTTTAACCATTTACTGAACACACTTTAGTATTTCTTACAATTTACAAAGACTCCTACTTTTATTTCCTACCCATGGCTCAAGTAATAAAATGAAGATTCCTTTGCACAGAATGGGTCACATTTTCAATTTTTACCAGAACTTAAAAGAAACTTTCAGAAATTCCCAGGTTTGTTGCCACACTAATTCCTTTGGCATTCAATAAGTCCATTATGCAGAGACTATGCACTATCTGGAAGCTGAAGATCTATGACACAGGTTGAGTTTTAATTACATGTAGATCACTACTATCCAATCACAAGTTAGTCCCAGGCTCGATAAGTCACATTATCTTCAGGCAAACTTGAATTCTCAGTGCTGATTGGTCGAGCCATGGCAACAAACAGAGCGATATACATGTAATGCATGGTTCATATCAAACCCTGCATAATGCACTGTTCTAACTCAACGCATTGCGCTATTTTATGCTAAAAGCAAACGCACATCTGTATGACTGTAAACTCAAAAGTGGCGTGTCTGCCTGTGCTGACCGTCACTTGTGTTTAAAGGCATGTACATGTACACTTTAAACAATTTCCTTTCTTGTATGCCCTGTTGTTATTGAAATAAGTTAAAACACAAATAATTCCCCTGCTCTGTTGTTATTGAAATAAGTTAAAACAAAAATAATTCCCCTGCTCCCCAGACAAAATAGCAGAATTGTGGTACAATGGTGTTACTGTTTTGGTTGTGCGCCGTATGATATCTTTTGTCTTCTTGTTTTTATGTAAAGCGCGCATAGGCCCCTTTCATTTTTTTAGAAAATCTTTCTTTATTGTGTCTTCAAGCAAGCTAGTATTATTCGTTATCACACTCGTGCTTGTAGAACAAGGAATAATGTAGTGTGTCAGTGTCTCATATACCACTCAGCCTTCGGCCTTGTGGCGTACGGGACGCAAACACACTACATTATTCCGTCTTCCACTCGTGCTTGAGTGATAACTAAAAATATCTTCTTAGCAACCTTCCAACAACATTTTGTTCCGATGTCAATCGTGTATTACTTCAGTATTTTATGGTTAGACCATAACAATTTTCCTCTTATAAATAACTTGCTATTGACTTGAGACCGATCTCTGAGTGACCAAATTGGGATTGGAATTTGAGGACAAAAAAAAGAAATCTGGGGGTTTATCTGATTTTTACAGTAACTGGTCAGGTGTGGTTCCTACAACTATGCATACCGTCCACAGTGAGAGTAGCTGGGCGGGTTTCTTGGCTGATGTCATCGTAAGGTGTGCCGCCTTTACCGACACACATGTACGAGCCTTGGACCCTGGGATTGTCGAACTGAGTAATCGTAAACGACAGTGTGCTGCCACTCTTGACGAGTGTCCGACCAGGGACGGGAGCCACTTTGTACCACTCGTACGTCACGGCATTCTCGATGTAACAAGTCATAATGGCTGTCCCTTCCTCTACCTCATTGTTACTTGGCCTCAAAACAACGTCCACTGACCTTGGATGAGTAACGACTTTGGGCACTGTGGTAAGTAAAAAAATCAAACAGTGTTCATAGATGCATGTATATCTGAACGGCTAGGTCTCAGTGGGATGTAGTGCATTGTTGCATACTGGGTTCCAAATGGGTACCTTACGTCGTACTCACCAGCCGTTGATGAGCCAAGACAAATCTGATAGGACAGCAGCTGAAGGTTTCTCCTTTGGGGGCATCCACTTTCCTCAAAATCCTGCTGTTTTTGAGACCACTGTGGGAGGAAGTCGTCACAGAAGGAGTTGTTGCCCTGGGCGCAACTCAGAACTTCCAGCCGAGCCGGCGGAGGTGGTGGACTCTCAAAGAATCTTTGCTCCTGAAGGACCGTCACGCTGAAAAGAATGACACTGTTGGCAGCCAGGGAGACTGGCGGGTCGAGGTCTAAGGTAACATCCCCGAAGGGCGGTACATAAAGGTTCCTGAACTCTCTCGAGTATATGTCAGTGTTCACACCCCTGCGCTTGCGCCTTAAGGGCAAGGACACAGTGAGCCGAACCGGTAACACAACACCTCCTGCAGATGGTCCGCTATCTCCATAATCTGGGTTGCCCTCGTCAATGTTACCTGGGTTAAGAGCCGACGCATCCATGGTGAATCTGTGGGCCACCACAGCCTGTCCAATTGAAAATGAAAACTCTGGGGAAAAGGGTGACCGGCCTGAGGAACTTCCTGATAAAGATGTTGCGGAAAGGCATGGAGTTTCCATCTGGAATGGGAAGCCGCGAACCTCAAGATAAAGATTCTCGCATTCCTCACCTGGAAGAGATGGCGAAAGTTTTCTAACTCCATCTTTGGGATTGTTTTCAGTAGGAGGGTGTGCTTTGGACCAGATATTAGAATCAACTGAAGCACGACGACTCTGTAGTTAGCACCACACAGGGTGTCGCATGTGAGGTATCCCATATATATTTTCTCAACTTCTTTTGTCCAAAGCATACAACCATTTTTCAGTGGTCTGTACAAACATGCAGTATGCATACCTCTATAATTTAACCCAAAATGAGCCCAGGATATTTTGGGGTATCTTACAGCCCAGGGAAGGGGATCACTAAGAACTCAGTTGACCAATGCCAAGTTGAAACATTTGAAACATAGCATGCATATAACAACATTTATAAAACACAAATGTGAAGTTTCAACTTATCCAATATATGGTTTTTGCTGTTACGGTACGTCATTTAAAGTTGAAGGCCCCATAACTGCATGCGCACTGAACACGGCAGTAGACATAAGTATGTTTTGGTGGACCGGTCTTGAAAAAAATGGGTGGTACGACATGATCCCCTTAAATGTTGCCCACACACTACAAATAATTCAATTTCTTTAATTAAGTAAGACCAGGCAAAATTCATTCAAACAAATATCGTCCGGTGTTCACATACTCGTACTTACCCCAGTATGAGACCGTCACAGTCTCTTCATAAGATATGCGTTCCTCAAGCACACAAGTAAAACTGTGGAAGTTAAAAAAAATCCAAAGATCAGGCACTACAAACCGCAGGTCGTCACTGGTTTACAAAAAGAGCGATTACCAGCCCAAAATAATTGGAACTACACAGTAAGAACTGGTTCTCGGTTCTCTCCCAAACTGCCAAATGTCAAGCTTACATGAAACTCCGACACACCTTACAAGGCAGATTAACTTGTATTTCATTCCAGACAGAATCTTCCTCAAAGGCATAAATGAGTGCTTGGAAAAGCAAAGTCCATGATGTTAAAAGGTGGGTACAGTTTGCGATCTTAATTTCCAAAGACTGCATTCAACATGCAAGTTTTGAGTTACAGTTCCTTGAGAGTGGAACCACTATCCTCCCTCCCCACATGCCCAGTTATTACCACTTGTGTGGTGTTACCTTGTCAACAAACAGTACCAGAACCACGAGAAAACCAACCTTTGTGCCTGGAATGAAACAGTCACATCTAAGGCAGCAGAGCCAAAGCCAGATGCCACCACATTCATGTTGCTGTCGTACCACATGACCGACGGTGGAAAGACCCCATGCCCGACGCATATCAGGACCACGTTATCCTCTAGGAATGACGACACACTTGGACTGACAAATCCAAATGTCGGCGGAGCTGGGGGGGGATTTTCAGACAAAAAAATCTCACTGAAGTGCTATTCTGGCTCTCTCTTTTTTCCCCAATGGATGTCATGAGTTTTTGGCAAATTTTATCATCCACACTGGCTTTGGGCAAAATGAACAGAAAACCTGTCTATCTACAGTGTCAATTAAAATGGTCAAGTTCTTTGATGACAGACCAGAGGATCTGGTGGACTGTTTTAAAACCATACATGGGCCAAAAGTAGCACATCAAGAGGGTCAAAAGATGCTCAAAGAACTTTGGATGAGGTCTATATCATGAAACAGTCAAATAAAGAAACCAGATTTGGGGATTTCTGATTTCCTGAGAAGAGTACTGAAGGAAATTTCCAAAGCAGTGAGGGCTCAGTGTGTAATGACAGGTTATGCATATTGACAGCTCACCTAACAAATGCTAGAGAAAACTTTCAGTGTGAAACAATTGGAAATTGTGCAAAAGCACCTGCAATACCATCAATTTGTCAAAAGCCTATAATTTCAAGTACAGGTTTTGCCCTTACACAGACATATCAGGGCAACACCTGTTTTTAACACCTCCTCAACCAAAAGTATATCTTTGAAAGACCATAATTTGTCCAGGGTATATAACAAGTATTGTAAAGGCTGACCATCGTGCACTGTGATTTCACACCACCAAACACATGCCAAATTTCTGGATGCTCAGACATGCTCATGCCGTGGTTGTAAGAACCGCACATGTTGAAACACATGTGATGTTGTTGCATGTACATGTAGGACCCAAACATTCTGAATAAAATCAGGCGTCTCTGGGTAAGCTTACCCAGGCACGAGTCGTAGATGCTATACAGGATTTCATTCTGTTCTGGAATGCCGCATGGTCGGACATCAGGTCTGCTAGAGAAGGTAGCCAATGTCTTCCAGGTGACAAAGGCATCCAGACAGGCTCTGTTGTCACATCCAGCCGTGAAGGTGCTAAACCGGACGCCAACGCTGGACCGGTTTCTACTCTCAGCAGGAAATGGGGGTGGGCTGTCCAAGATGTTCTCGTCAAACTCCATCGTCACCTCAATCTCCTCGCTTGGTCGGACGACCAACGGCTGACGCAGGTCCAGTTCCACAAAACTTTCTGCACTCAGTCCACGGGGAACCTGTGTTTGTCGTATGACACACAAAATTGTTTCTAACTCAGAATTGCATTTAATGCCCTGGCATAACTCTCATATTACGGACAAACCCCGAGACATGACTTCTTACATAAAAATACCCTGCAGGTTTGAAAAACAAACAAAACCAAACTACCGTACTTCAGTGAAAGTTTCATGTCACCAACACTAAGCTGTCTTCTCTCCTTACAATGCTATGGGATAAGAGATGTAACATTAATAACACAAAGCAAAAATGGTGTCTCAACCAGGAATATGTCACTTAAAGCACGCTGAAGAATTTTCCTTACATATTCCACGACAGCATACAGCAGACATTGAACCTCATGCCTTTTGGGGGGATTTCCTTTTAAGCTGTGACTTACCACTGTAAAAACATTCCTCACTTAAACTCTGTGGTATTTATTTGTCCATCTTTCCTCAATACTCAGGAAAAGGGAAACCTATCGCTAATGATATTGTGACAGGAAGAGCAAAACATCTTCACCCATCCTTACACAGCTATACTTGTGGGGTATTTCCTTTATTCTCATGTACACAACTCCCACACATCACACACAAAATTTCAAATCACTCCAATTTAAACCAAATTCACTCTCCTGGGTTGAAATTTCGACCGTATGTCCCTTACACTTCAATTTGTGACAGATTTTTACCCATCAAAAACTTCCCCTTTTGAGTTATTTCCAAATCAGTTTCGTGAAACTCTTGTGAGGTACCAACCACAAGGTAAACACTGGCCTTGTGGGGTACTTTCCATTGCTCCGGTACCCCACGAGGCCCCACGTATAAGTGCACATGTACTTACTGCAGCCCGTACTGTTGTAGTCTTTACAGATGCTGGGAGACTGATATTGATGAAGATGGTGGGTGACACTAATTCTTTTGACTGTAGATCGATGATGTCTGTGACATTCAACCTGACCTGTAGACAAGGTAACCGTTTTACTACTGTCACAGCATGTATCATTAATGAGCATATGGTTGGTATTCAAATTTGAGTGTCAGGTACAATGTACTTGGGTTTAATTTGCATGCGTACATGTAGATGGTGGGGGAGGGACAAACAGGGGCACCACCCCTAAAAAGAACGGACAAAAATATGTAAATTTTTCTTAAATAATTGGAAAGGCAATGTTGGAGATCTACTTCATTTTCCATCCTTCCAAAAGCGTTTCAAAAATTGGTCTCAAAAAACCTTAAAATGTTAAGAGAATGGTTCAATTTCTGCACCCTCTCCTAAAAGACAATTGTGCCCCCTTCACCCCGAAAAGAAACGGGTTCTGGATCCACCCTTGTATGCCCACCTAATCAGAACGGAAGAAGTGTTCTAAATTCTGCAGAACAGTGAAACTTGTTCCCAAATCTACTGTAGACCAGGTTCATATTTCACTTCAGGGCAATTAGCAAAGTTGGTGATGAGCTGCACTGAACCCTCTCACCATGGAGGAAGGACACAGAAGGAGTTTGAACTGTCCAGGCTATAACATCTGGCCGATTACCACTTTCTGGCATGCCCGGCATGTCCATAGCCAGAGCGCAGCACACGCCTGCTACCCACCACCTGTTCTGCAACCGTAAGCTCCCTTTGTACCCCATGATCATCGCCGCAATTTTTCGTTGGTAATCTGCATCCCTAAAACGTTGTGTACTGCAGTATAGGAAGTTGAATATTCATGCCATCGTTGGTGCTTGGTATGAACTGACAACAACATCAAATTTAGTGCTTGCACAGTTGCTTTTATCAGGCTGTATACCCGAAGCGTTCATGTGCAGTTGTTGCCCTTATCGAATGCTTTCTTCTGGACTTCTTTTGGGGAATAAATAGCCCAGCTGTTTGTAAGATTTTGAGTTTTATTTGAATTATTTGACACAAAAAGGTATTTTATGAGATCTCAGGATCACTCCCTGTGATGAAACAGCGCACTTTGTTTTTCGTGAGCTTAATTGTCCTGTGGTGTTCAGCATGCTGTTGGCCAGTCTTAGCCAAACTCGTACAAAGACTTTGAAAACTGATGTTTTGGAGTGACAAAATAAAATTACAAATATATGCATGAATAACGGAAAAGGGTATCAAAATCTTTTTAAAAAAAATTATTCAAAGTGGGAAAAGTAAATCTAATGTCAGATATTTTTTCTTTCTGTTTCCTGGTCACTGCGATAAGGTTGTAGTTAATTCCAAAGAAAACACCTCAAATATTGTTACAATATTACTGGCCCCACTTGTCTGGCTAAGCAGCAGGCAGTAATCAGGCATTTTTGGAATGTTTACTATTGTTCATCTGACCAGGTGGCGATGATCATCAAGCACTTTGATGTGTCAGGGTTGTCATTCCGTCTGTGTCGTTCCTCCATGCTGTCACCAATATCTAGTGAAATTGGTTTTGGCACAGCATTGAAAATGTGTATCTACGTGTTCACTTTTACATGGAGGGTGAACGGACCTCCAGACGTGATGAATACAAATGCTCACTCTAAACAAGTACGTTCTGTCCGTTGCGTCGCTAGGTGCCGTGAATTTGAAGACAATATTTCCCGTTCCCCTCACTGACCGGGACACTGCCTCTCTTGCGTCTGTCCACAGAGTTGGAACTGCACATGCATTGTAAAGCATCGCCGATGCAGAGGAACACTGTTGGTCTATGAAAAGTGTGAAATCACAACATTTACTGAGAGAACACTTCTTGACGCTGCCAAGCCTGCCATCACAAACATGTACACACCTGTATCTGCAGATGTCCTTCTACACCTTAGCAGGGGTCAAATCCTTGCTCTACCTACAAGTACATGACTGCTCAGGTCAACATCGCGATCAGTTAAGTCACAGTCAAGGTAATGCCGACATATTTGTGGAGCACCAAATTCCTGTGTATTTCTGTCTTCATTTTAACTACAAATGTGCACACTCGTTCAGTTGCAAAAATGAGGCACACCAAACTACGTTGTATATTTAACAAATGGCTCGACTTTTCATTTACACTTTGCAAAAACAACCCAAAGGCTACATGTACAAAGTGCACGCTAAAATGTAATATTCCAAATTTAGGAACCTTTTATGTCCCTGTCGCATCTAACATATGGGTTTTAGATTTTAGAACACAATCTTTAATTTCTAGGAGTGAAGCAAATTAGTCAAACCTCGTTAATAAGAGCACTATTAATATAAGATTCTGCTTGTAACAAGCAAAAATTTAGGTCCCAGCCATTTGTTTCTCATTGTTTCATTCCTGATAATACAAGGTCCCTGTTATAACAAGGTAATTTGCCATGTCTGAAGGACCTCTTATTAACGAGGTTCGACTGTACCTGCAAATCAAATAAGAATACATCAAAGTTAGTTTCAATATTATTCCCTTGTCAAACTACATTCATGTACACGTACCAATAGAGTGTTGTGCCGAGATACGTGTACATACATACACACATGTAAAAGTACTACAGACCCATCACTTAACACATACACGTACACGAACATGAGAAGGTTTGCTTTCGGTTCAGTGAGTGGGCATCACAGAACAACTTGTTCATCCATCTGGAATTGGCTATTGAATGTTGCCATGGGAATCCTCATGGGATCCTCCCAGTAAACATGACACTCACTTCTTGGGCACTCGCCAAAACCTTCATCCGATCCCCATGGTGCATTATCCCCGCAGTCGTTGAAGCCATCACACGAGGTTGACCTGGGCACGCACACACCGTTATTGCATGGTTGATCTGTGATGACTGGGCACTCTGTTAAAAAAGCAAACACCAACAACACAGCTACAACCTCAACTCTCCTTTGGGAGAAAAAGGTGACGGCATCTGCGTGCGGTACTTTTTTCCCAAACTCGCAGTTGAGATTGGAGGGCAAGAATTATTCTGAAGCACCATTTTTGTACACAATGTAATTAAATTGTTAACAACTTACACAAAGCTCCATGTGGTTGTAAATCTTTGAAATCCATCCGTCATGTCAACAAGATGAAGCATTTCTTATTCTTGTAGATAGAGTAGCAGATACTACATGTAAATGTAGAAGGGTTGTACACTCAACACTCAACCTTCCCCCACCCCTCACTTTTGGGCAAGAACTTTGATGACGTTGGGTTAAGTATGTACTGACAAAGAGTCTATACTGGCAATGATTGTGAGCACGGTTCCCATCTTAGTTCGGTCAATTTCCAGTCAATTTGCACCCCACTAACTGTCTAAATAGAAATTGCATGCAATGTACACGTATGCTTTGTTCCCAAAATAAACTTCAGGCACTGAAAAAATAATGTAAAAATAAAAACATTTCAAGTAACATGTACGCAGTGAAACTAAATCTCATTTTTTACAGTTAAGTTCTAGAAAACAATTTTCCTGTAAAACAGAATATTGAAAATGTAAAAAAAACAGGCATATCACTGGTGACTTCATAATAATTCACTCAGGCAGTAAGAAGGAAAAGCCTTCGGCAATCTTTTCCGGGGCATGGATATGATGGAGTGATGTCATATCCATGGCAACGTCTAAACATGCCCATCCCATGTTTGTCAACTCCTCACCACACGTTGAGTTTAATGGGATTTTGCTTGCTTTGGCCACTTTAACAAATTAAAATGATTGATATCACAACTGCTTTGATCATTCATATCAAACACATTTCTCACAGTTGATATACTTTTTAAGTGCATTTGAACACTGTTAATATATGTTTTCCCAACACGTCTTTTGCTGGTTTTTAATGCTGGTTGGCTAAAACACAGTCACAAGGGAGGTCACTCATTCACAGCAAAGAACACAGAACTAAGACAAAAGTGCTGTTCTGAAGAGCAAATTTAAGAATCCCAATCTCTTGAATTTGTGAGTGTTGTTTGTTTTTACACAAAGTTCGGTTTATAACAAAGGACTATGTCTGGTCCTATAACTTTGTTATCACTAGAGTTAACTTAATAAACACACGTTTCGGTACCCTGCATGTTGACTGCATGTAACGAAGAGGTCACTAGTGCTTGCCTATGCACCCAGAGGGTAGGTGAGAGACAAGTATGGAGTCCTATTCCTGAGGTTGAAGGGCCAAGAGAAATACATGTACATGCAAGAAAGGGGGGGCAAGGACCTGTCAAACTGACCAAACTATGCCAGCCCATAGAGATGTTTTATAACGCACCAAAATATAAAATAAGAGGTGAATCATTACGGTGCTTTTAAAACTGAACTGGTTTAATTCAACAACACTTTTCCCTTGGTTCAGTTTTGAGTTGCTGTTTACTCTTCTTGCCGGTATCATGTGAGGGCACTTTAACCAGTAAAATATTTTGACAATAGTGCCTAATTGGGCACAGTACGGCCTACTCCAGAAATTAAACGCATGTGATGTGTTTTGGTACAAAGCCAGTTTGCCATTCGTGCATCAGCCTATGTATCATGAACTCTGAGTGACCTTGTTTAAGCCGGCCAGGACGACCATGGAGGAAGGAAATGGGATGACAGACCAGCAAGAGGTGCGTTAGAATAAAGGCTAGTGAATAAACATGGCATCTAGTGAATAAACATGGCATCTAGTGAATAAACATGGCATCTAGTGAATAAACATGGCATCTAGTGAATAAACATGGCATCTAGTGAATAAACATGGCATCTAGTGAATAAACATGGCATCCTGTGAGCTACTGAGGATGCACATCAAGACATCATGCATGCACAATTTACAAAGTACATGTACATACATGCAATGCCAAATTTAGACTGCATTTGCAAAGTTTTGAGCAGTTACACCAGGCGCAGGCACAAACACCAAAGAGTTTCTCTACTTAATTCACATTTTAGACAGAGTTGAGTTATGAAAACTCATTTGGAGTGGCATATGCATACACGTGTGATGCGGTGATGTGGTGACGTACATGTACCACCAACTTCACCCACCTGTTCCCACAAAGATATCATGTCGAGTTATTTCAATTAGTTCTTGTGAAGTGTGTACTACATGTATTACAGAGCAAAATTCAAGCCCACACTTACGAAGCTGCACTGTAACATTGAATACACAGTATGCTTTATTTCCACCAGTGTCGACAAAGGTGTAACTGACTTCAGAAACTCCGACACCAAATCGAGTTCCTGGGGGGGTGTTGGTCGAACGGTCCACCCCAAGAGTAGGGGAAAATGGCTCAATCCAACTGATGGCCACTTGAATAAAGGAATTCTGAACGTATGCAGGTTGAACCACCGGAGGGCAGCCTTCAATAACAATATCTGGAAGCCCTGAAAGACAATAAAGAAATGAAAGTCGTTTTATTGATGTTCCATGTCCAAGCTGACAAAGGTGTAATAAAAAACCGTTGTCCATGGGAAACATTCAAGGAGGTAAATCTACGGATACCACAGCGGTCATTTTGTTTCATACATGTGCATCATCCCAGTTTTGTGGTATAAGTGCTCGGCAAAAAACTAAAATCGCTTCAATTTGCGGCCGTGTCCAAAATTCCTTGGCTGCAGTTTGACATCAGATACATGAACAGACTTGTTCATGAGTACGAGAGTGGCTTCAGCCATTACCCATAGAGTCCTGTATGATTCAAAGCCAGAGTCAGAGTTTTTTGGACATGAGGAAGCCTTACTATTTCATTTGCGGCTTAATATGGTTTCCTGCAAAGCAACAGTCTAAGAGACTGCACTTTTCTGCTGCAAGGGACAGTTCATGTATCCTAAAATACAGGTGCTCCAAGACAAAAGTTTAGTATTTTGGAGCAGTTACACATTCAATGAACACTTTGTTTCCTTACATGTTACATGTACATGTATATTGCATTTAGAGATCCATCAGGCAAACGTGCATTACATCTCTCAATTAATCATTTTATAATCTTTCCAACAATACAGATGGAGACTGAAAAAGATTTTGGTGGTTTAAATTTCGTAGAGGGACAGGGGCATTAATCTGTTTTGAAAAAGGGGGGAACATAGCCCTGATCAGAACAAATGCGAGTGCAAAGCTCTGAGTGGGGTGGGGTCTGGGGCCGGAAAATTTTGGAGTATAAATGCTCTGTGGTAAGATCTGAAACAATTTCTGGCTACTTTAGCCATTTTTTTAAAAACAAATTTATGCTTTTGCAAGGTGTACATTTTCATTTAGGTTTAAGAAAAAAGTGTGGGGGGCGGACAATTGATAGAGTATCCCCCCTTGGAAAAGTTGGGGGACACGTCCCCCCATCCCTCACCCAGCGGCGTAGCGAAGGCATTTTCTTTGAGGGGGGTTGTGCCAGGGTCAATTTGCCGACTTGTTGAACGACGATGTACGTCAATAATTCATGACGTCAATTTCAGTTTCATTTGCCGACTGACCCTTTATTTGCTGACTGAAAAGAATTACTGGGGGGGTGCAACACCCACCACCCCCCCTCGCTACGCCGCTGCCCTCACCGATTGACGCCTATGTAATAAGAGGGGTAAGGATAGGGTCATTTTATTGGGAAGTGACTGCCTGTGAAAATTACCAGGCTAGTACCCTATTCTATACACCAAAAAAACAGTATGGCACTCTTTTTCCTGTTACCAGTGGGGAAGCTGGTATATTACTAGTGAGGGGTACAAGATGGCACCGGCACCTTATGGGGAGTCAGGAAGGGGGGGGCACCAGCTTTCAGTGGTGTGGTTTTCAGGGGCAAACTTTTGTTAGCCTTGTTGAATATCATTTGAACATCCATTTACCTCATTTTTTAGTGGGGGGAGGGGACACCTAGGGGCACTGGGCACCCCTCCCCCACAGCCACACCCCTGCCTGTTACAATACCCAGACCACATTTGTACAGTCCAAAAAACCCTCTGTAAAAAAAAAATGAAGCATGCACAGCTCTCTTCATTATTTTAAAGTGAAATGTAACGAAAACAATGCTAACATATCCTACATAAATGTACAATGTCTGATTTTTGGGTATGTTTTATGCATTTATAACTTGCAACAGCAGCATAATAGCATTTAGCAGTTTACAGGGAAATTTACTCAGCAGCAAAAATACACGCTTTTTAACTTGAAAAGTACAATGTAGCTGTGGGTAGAGATGGAAGCATTTGAAATCAATCAACAGAGTTGTTGAAACTGCCGTACTTTAGAATGGTACATGTGCGTTGGGAATGGGTACGCAGGGATGCCTGTGCCTGTTAACTATCACACAAACCAAATCCAAGTGCCCATGTGGCCAGTTTTGAAAAGAGTTTGGGAAAAGAACCTTGATATGCAAATCCAGTCAGTTATCAATTGTTGTCAGTCTATTACTGTTAGTGTATGGTACGTGTCCGTCCGGTCAAAATCAAACCTCCATTGACTGTCCAGACAAACGTCTTTTGCTGGGACAGTCCAGCACGGAAGGATCAAAGGTCCCGGCTCCTTTTGAGTGGACAAACGTTTCTTTCTTTTTATGTCAGGGCACACAATAGTCTTTATTCAGGTTGGTTGAACAGGGTCACTTTTCAAACAGTATACCAGTTTTTCTTCCCAGCATACTTGCACATGTACATGTGATAGTACTTTGTGTGTCAAGGTCTTGTTTTTAAATGGTGGCATTGTGAATTGTTAAAGAAATTTATTCAGTGGTGTGCATGATCTTGCAACACAATTGAAATAATTTCTGCTTTCAGGGAAAGTTGAAAAGCACCTGGACTCGCAAATGACAAAATGAAGGCTGTAACGATGCAACAGTTATGCATCGCCGTGGAAATTATGACTCATGAAAAACTGGCATCTGTTGTGGATGTTGCCTATTGCACATGACACTAAACCCCTTTATTGTGTTTTGCATTGCAGACAGGTGTAGTCCTGTTTCAAAGTATTAAGGTCAACCGCAAAAATCATGAAAAACCATGGACTTTTATTTGGAAAAATAATCTATTGGATAAAAAAAAGTCTGGTGCCAACTACAGTATACATGTATGTACATGTACATCATAAATTATTGCACAGGTTTACTTTTTCCTTTAAAAATGTTTAAGATTTTGAAAAAAAAAATGAATAAAATTTGATTTGACATGAAAGTGGCTGGCTCTTGTGTGTTATACTCATCACCCTCTGCTTTTAAAATTTAATTCAATTTCAACTTTTACTTGTGAATTGCTCAATTAGTCATTTCCCCTGTGCTGTTAATGTACACATGTACATACATGTACATACATGTGTACATGTACATACATGTACATGTGTAGCAGTGTACTACTATTGGATCTGACATAGTCAAATTTTTTACTGAAAAAGTGCAGAGTACAAAAATTAAAATATTTCAACTACCTATAAAAATTAAGTATGTACATGGGATGCTTTATTTTTTAAGAGGTGTTTGGAAGCACAACCATTTGTTATTCGGTCTACTGTTGTATTCCAAATTTGGCCTGAGCGTTCCAAGCAAATCTATTTTGTAAGTCATTGAGCTCTTTTCCAGGCTTACTTAGTTCATTCATGCAGAGTGTTTTGCTTTATGAAATAGATAACGGGTCATCAGCGAGCAGGATATTAGGTAACACAATTCTGACAGGATGACGATAGGTCCTAGTACTTGCATTGTTAAACATCCCAATCAATTTTGTTTCCCATAATGATGAAGTACATTGTACATGGACAGTACATTCTTTCTGTTTAACTGTAAAGTAAAAAGCACACCCAAATTGGTAACATGTTTCAACACATGAACATGTACAACATATTCAAGTTTCGGTTTTATACTGAATCAAATGAAAGGAAACTATTGATATCAATTTTTACAAAGAATCATCTTCACAACACATTTTGGAAGGCCAAGCCCAACAAAAGCAATACATGTAGTGTTGTACATGTATATGTTGTGAGATTTGTCACCAGAAACAATGTACAGTCATGACAGTGTCTAGCCTGTGCTACACTGAAACTTTACTTTAGTCATTAATATGCATGAATTTTTTGTGACTGTTTTTATAGAATTTTAAAAGCTTTCTCAGCCCATATGCGTGTACATGTATATGCAACTTGGTTTTTTCCCCTTAAATCATGTAAATTTAACTTTTCTGGACATATTTTTGCTTTCTAATGGCTAATAGGTCACTGTAGGAATAATTATTGGCGTCCGTACATGAAACTCTTCCCCGTCTTACTGTAACTTTGGGTTTGCTCCTTTTGCCTTCCAACAATGCCTTTCTGTTGAGCAAAATCACCAGGGCCAACACTCTACCACAACTTACCTTGGAGAGTCGTCGTTGAACCACCAGCGAGTGTTGTTGCTGGGTCCGGCATGTCCGGAGGTACAGTGGTTTGAGGGTTCACCACACTGACACCTGTACCCAACGATATGAACACGATCACCGCCAACCTCAACATCCACACTTGCCGTCGATTCATTCTTGCCCCAACGTTTGTCGGAAACGAATTTAAAAGTTGTTGACTCCTCACTCAAACCAGTCTTGGTCTGTAGAATAATGAGAAGTTTATGCTCTTGTTGTAGGGTTAACGTCACCTTTGGCAAATTTATGCCCACGGTGCCCGCCGTCAGTAGAGTTCCTGTGTCACGGTGAGAAGTTAGTGGTATGTCACTTGTCAGTTGCCTGTGTAGCCTAGGTAGGTGCTTGATGACTCGTGCAAAGAGTTTATAGGTATTGAAGCGTGATCTCTCTTTTGTGGTAACATGCAAATTTTACGCATGACACTGAATTCAGGCATGTCAAGGAAGGCCAGGGCCTATATACACTGCACAAAACTGATATGATCGTGTGGGGTCTGGGGCCGGTGGCCAAGGCTGTGGTTTTCGATGGAGTGGACCTGCGATTAAGACGGTTACCTGACTGCATTGACAGATTGGGGTGTGGTCAAAACCGTCGAGACAAGGAATGATGAGAAGTTTTAATTAGTGCGCAGCCTTATCAAAATTACTGTGGGATTTGTGTGCATATTCCCCAAGATTAAAGCGTGAAAAATGGACGTTTTCAAGGTTAAGAATGGCTAAACTGAAACTTTGCGTTGCAGAGGTCTCCTTGAATCATGGAGGAAAAAAACACCGTGCTTGAATCAATGGAAGTTTCCTTGAATCACGGATGTTCCTCTCTATAATTGTTTGTGAACCACCATGAATGGGTCAACAGTCATCGTCACGTGACTGGACCAGCCCATACGGGGATATGAGAACTACACGTCAATTCATTTTAAACGTGGGTAAAAACTGGCTGTGCTCTACGCATTAGGCTTGGCCCCAGTGACAAATACACGATGCTTTCAATTGCTATAGGTGATTACCTACGACCCATCCATTTTCTAAATTTTTTTGCCTGGAACCTTTTTTGAGAAAGAAGGCATGTATCTTTATATCCTTCCAGAACTTGAACAGGGGGGATCCATCGCGTTGTACCTTGGAGGTTCTGATAGCAAGTTAGTAAGCTTTCTCTTTTCGGAGAAATAAAAATACCACAGTATGGG
The DNA here is from genome assembly GCF_001949145.1 of Acanthaster planci. The sequence continues at coordinate 434,329 of NW_019091518.1, forward strand.
AGTAACTGCTTGAGTATGGAGATATCCCCTCAGGGGATGGGCTATTGAATCACCGCACCACTTTTTCGCGGTGAGAAAAATTCAGGTGGATTGTTAAAAATTGTTTGGACTTCCTAACGCCCGAAATCATGTCTTCATTAGCACTCGAAAAGGGAGAAAAATTAAAGGGCAAAACGTAAATACGCCATTTCGATTTCAGGTTGTGCAGGAGTTTATACAGATGAACATCTCTATCGCTAGAGTCATATTGTGTCAGCACCCCTCCCTTCACATTTTTTATGGCTTGGGTGCTAGTCACCCCCACAAATCCATCCCCAATCCCCACTAGTCCCGGCACAAATTTACTTCAGTGAAACATCATTTTCTCACACGGATGTTAACAATGAATCAACTTTCGCAAGACCGAAAACGCAGTCACGTTTCACAGGCTTTTTTTCAGTGAGTTCATTCATTCCAAGGATGCGAACATTACAAAGTCCTTGACTTTCAATAATGGAATGGTAAACATGCCATTGCTTTTTATAGTTCGTGCATCCGTGCAATCCAATACGCCAATTCTAGGTTTTAAGTGTTCCCGGCACTGCACTTTAAATCGTCTCTTTACTTCAAAACTTCCTTTTTACCTCGGTATGCCATTCGTCTTTCTAGCCTCCATTTGATCCATTTGTTTCCACAGTTATCGAAAGTTGAGTCGTTTTGGAAGACTTATACAATTACCTATCCTATTGTGTATGCTTTATTTTTATATTTCGCGTTAACGCTGAAGGAAGGATTTACATTTATTGATTTTCTTACTCGAATGAGAACCTCTCGTTACATGGTTAATTGAATTTGGTTACTTGTGACATGTATGTATAAATATAACGGGGGGTCTTTACTCGACAAGCTATGGCTTTTCGAGGCCTCCATACACTATGACACTGTATTGTTACTATGAAATGTTACGTATGGAAAATAAAGAGAAAGTGAAGTGAAGTTGAGCTCAAACTGGGAGCACACATTCACTCTTTGTTCCAATAATAAAACACACTTTAAAAATTTGCATGAACAGTCGCATTTTGTTTCATTCCATCAGTTCCTGATATATTTGCGACAGAAAAATCCTACCATGCGGATCTTTTCGATGGCATAAACTAATAGCCTACATGTCACCTAACATTGACCGAAGTTGAATCAGTCACTGTGGTGAAATTATAATGGTTTTATTTAGGTTTCCGGAAAACAGGCCTACGTTGCGTGCTGCGTAATTTATTGCCCGCGGCATGATGACATGATGTCATCGACTACTCAGTAATCCATGTTATATTTGTTTTGCTTTTCATTATTCACATAGTTATCTTCGGTGAAATAAAGCTTATTTTGGCATGTGTGCTAACTGCCATCTTTCCGTGTGTATGTAGTATCATGCAAACGCGTGTACACGTGCGGGGGGGTGTATAGGTCTTCACTGGATTTCAAGGGACGATTTCATTTTGTCAGGCAAATTAGGACTGAGTTTGTGGGGACGTTTCTCTATCCTCATGACTTTTTGGTCTCCACAAATAGGTGAAATATAGTGTGTATGTCATCACAACTACGGAACAAAAAGCCGTGTGCCACAGTCATTTGACAGTTCCTGATCGCTTTGTATCAGCTCATGCCAAGATGAACTAGCACGCAGGTACCCGTGGCTTTTGGGGGGCGGGGAGCAAAAAATCGAATATTTTTCATGTAAAAATTTAGGCCTTTCCGAGGGGCGGGGAGTTTTGGGGGGAGTTTTTACACACTTTTTTGAAGGGAGGGAATTGAAATAGACCAAATGATTCACCTTTTCTTATTATTTTCCCCTAACATATATGGGCTTTTTGGAGAGGGGATGGCCCCTGTTGACCTCCCCCGGGATCCGCCTTTGTACAAAAGGAAGAACCAATTTCGTCTTGTAATTCGTCTTCGTGGCATTTTCAGACATTTTGGACAGCGAATAAATTTTCGTCAGGCCAGAAAATGGCCAAATTAACTAGTGGTTGAGAAAATGTAGGCCGAAACGTTCCCCGCAGGCGGATGACGCTATTTCCGTGAGTTAAATCAGTAGTTTGGAGAGAAAATCGACCTCGTGTTCCTGCGACAATCAGGAAGAAGATTGCTATAGTTGAATAACAATCCGTTACCAAGCGCTACAGTAAATGGCCTCCGTCGCGCGGGCGAGGCCACATAATTATGGCAGGATGACACATTTTGGCCTGTTAAAGGCCTACTATACCCCAGGCTATTTGTGTTTTGTTTTTTGCATTTGCTCAGACATGGGCCCTATTCAAAAACGAAATCGCGGGAATGCACATCGATCATTAAAACGAACACCGGTTGTCTTCAAAAGAACCGTCTTCTTGTCAGATAAATCAGCACAACTTAGAAAATAGGTCTGCGTGCGAACTGAAAACTACATTCCCCCAAACATACTGTGTAAATTGTAGGATCACAGGTAGGAAAATAATTAAAGGCTTGCCTGTAGGCCTATAAGAATGGCCACTGGACACATCTGCACAGTAAGTTAAAACAATTGGCCTGTAAGTTCTACTGGTATATTTCATTAAGTGATGCTGGAATTTAATTATTTTTTCAGCTGAAGTACATGTTCGTAGGTACAGAACGATACGAATCTGTTTTTCCTGCTTCATGATGATTAAGTTTTTCCTTAAATTTTGTAACGACATCCAAAGCTGCAGGAAAGATCGAGTTATTTTGCATGATGTTTGAATTTGATTTAATGTCTATGCGCCTTTCAAGATTCGAATTTTGAGAAAATTACGGAAATTCATTTTTTCCTACTAGTAAAATGAAGAAGTGGAATGATAAACGATGCCAGCTCGTTATCCCGTATCCAAAGTACTTAATTAAATATAATAAAATATCTCCGTTATACATTGCACTAAATGTACCTCGTTTCAAGGGCATCACATGTAAAGGTGAGGACTTTTATTCAAGAGCGTTCATCAGGACTGTTTTCAATACCAATCACATTTACAATCTCCCCAACAGGTACTCTGATTGCTACCAGCGTTTTTTTTTACCTAATCCTACCTTGACTTCAGTCACTAACTGCAAAGTATAATAGTATACAAGGGCCTAATTGACTCACATCGCGGGTTGAATGAACAAAGTCTGAAAACAAAATGGTGCATGTCTATTTTGGATTTCGATTTGTATTTGTAGTTTGAAAATATGAAATCATTCATTAACGCATGTTTGTATACAGGGGCGGAGCCACAGGGGGCCTGGGGGAACATCCCCCCATTCCCGGTGCCCCTCCAGGTGTCCCCCACTAAAAAAAAAAAAAGATAAATTGATGAACGGATATTGAACAAGCTAACAAAAGTTCGCCCCCATGAAAACGCAGAAAGCTGATGCTCCACTGTAAGATGATATAGTTCCCCTTTGCGCCCTAAAATGCTATAGCTACGCCACTGTTTGTATATTAATCCCCGTCGCCAGCTTCAGGCATTAAGGGGGCCCACAGTATCAGCTGGGGGGGGGCATATCACAAGAACACAATATGTTTATTAAGCTTATGCTTTTTACTGATTGGGGCAGCTTCCCGGGGGGGTTGCTGCCCCCTCGGGCCCCCCGAGCAACGGGCTTAAACTTCCATATTTATAAATCAAGCATTCGTTAATCTTATATACGTAACACTGAGTTATCTTATTAGTCTTAAGTTTGTATAGGCCTACACACGCTGTTGTGGCAATTTGTATTTGTCTAGGGCACCATAGTAGTGTGCACAAAACACTCTTAAAAATGCGTTCGTTTGTTGAAATGGTAAAATATGCGAAGTTGGTATTACACATGAGTAGCAATAGCTTCTTACTAATAGCTTCAATTACTAAGAAGACACTAAGTTTTGAAAAGCAACAATGTAAAATTAAATTTGACTTTGTCTCTATAGCGATTCAGAGGTACTATGTAAAGCGAACAACAAAAGAATACTAAAAAAAGCAAAAGGTCACGTTAAGTTGATGGAATGGTGCGAAGTTTGTGACTTGGTCAAAATGAAAGAACCACTACACAAAGTTTTATACCGTTGAAAACAGAAATGTTCAGTAGTAAAGTCTTATAAGCTGGCCCAAACATCTTGGTTTCATGTCATTTATTTTATTTACAGTTGGTTGGGAAGAGGACTCTTTAATCTTGTTTGACGGCAAAGGGATGTTCCTGGTTATCAACGTATTCTGGTTGTCTCGTAAATTGTGAAGGCCACTTGTACAAAGACGCACTGGTACGAGAGAGTATCAGCAGCTCAATACCGGACGGAGAGTTCGTGCTTCCGTGGGTCGTCTCGGTGCCTTTTCCTGCCAGTGGAGTCTTCCCCCCTCCGCTCATCAGACAGAACACGTGCTTGCTTCTGTCGACGGACTTCAGTTTCCCGAGGAGGATCGCGCGGATGTTGTCCTGACGCAAGCAGAACAACAGGAAGATGAAGAGCCCCTGCAGGGAGTTGAAGACGGAGAACAGGACCTGGAAGGCAAAGTTGGAAGCCTCGAGCACCGACAGCAGACCGAACGACCAGGTCAGGCCCAGCAGGACGGAGATGGCCAGGGCGTTCTGCACCCGGCGGGAAGCCTTCCGCCGCCGGTGCTGATCTGCCGTGCTTCGGACCTGATTTCGACCGTAGATGCTCACCAGCACCATGATGAAGATGATTGTGTTGTATAAGAGGACCACACCAATTATGGCCATCTCACCATATAGGAATGCTGGACCAGACTTCAAGAAACAGCTATGATAGAAATAAGACAGAAATGCTCAGAGAAAACCTCTGTCTTGCTCTCTTTCTCTCTCTTTTTTTCTGCGATTAACTCCTATAAGTATTCTCAATCCACTGCTGCCATAAATTTGTGGCAATTTTTTTGCGAAGAGCTGCTCGTTTCATGGATTACTGGTGCAAAATCGTCGGAAACTTTTATGAAGTATTTCCATTGTTGCAGATTGTCTTTTTGGAATAGCGTAAGGATAATCTTGAGTGGCTGATGGTGGGGTGGGTGAGGCTAGCAATGGGTAAGGTGTAGGGCGTAGGGTCGGTGATTGAGCTTAGCTCCTTGAACCCCTCAATATTCCAAAAGAGAAAGCTATAAACTCACACAATTTGATGGTAATACCCCGTTTCAATCCAGCTAGGCCTAGTTGTACCCCCACATTGTTTTGGAGTTGGGTATTTTACTTCATCACAGGCTAAGTAAAGCAGGGCCTTGAGAATTTAAGTGAGGGACGTTAGTGCGAACACCCTCCTGATTCGATTTTTCTTTAATACGGGCGATTCACAAGAGTGCGCCTCCAAGAGATTTCGCACGTTGTGATTGGCCAACGCGTTGCAAACTCTTGGAGGCCCACTGTTATGAAACACCCGTATTGCTATTTATCACTCAGTTTGTTTTCTTTTGCTGCTACTGCGCTTTCATTACCCTCTTCACAAGAGCTAGGATTCATGAGATGGATATACAATACGCCAGGTTTACAACTTACTATGTCTTGCTCTGATACTGTGTATAATCAACCGCTAGGATGGTGACCACAATTATTAGCGGAGCACCTGTTAACAGGGAACATATATAAAGTATCAGATAACAATTATATCTATAGGAAAATTATTTCTGAGACTTGACTCAAGAATCGATCAATTAAGCGGAGTTCGTTCGGGGTAGCATCCTTCTGACATGCACGTAGTAGGGACCCCACGCCTGTGATTCTGGGACGGGGATGCATGACGAATTTTCTTTAAGTCCTCACCGCAGTTTTGTTTAAGGAGCAACACAGATCAGTACATTGTGTGTACATCATACGTGCGCGCATAATGTAGGTGCATAGGAGAATAGGAAAAAAATGTCTAATATTTTTGGGGAATATTCTCTCAGTCAAAGTACATTATTTTAGAACATTCAAAATTTCTATGATTTTTCTGACAAATGAGGGCGCTGTTGTTGTAGTCATCAAAAGATGGCACGGTCACATGGGGTGGCAAGTGTACCTTTGCTCCCCACCCCTATTCATGCTTGCGATGTTATGACCCTATTGACTCACCCCACGCAGCCAGGGATGCGTGCAGCATAAAACGCCGCATAGAAATCGTGTTGATGACCTTGACCAGGAGCAAGTACATGTTTGTGGCCTCCACCGCCATCCAGGCCATTGAGGCCAAGGTGAAGTAATGGAGTAAGACTGCCACAACCAGGCAGCCGTTACCGGAGGAGGTCTGCTCAATGCCGACCAAGAAGATCAGGTAGAGACACAGGAGGGAGAAACAGAGACAGATCAGGATGCGGCTGGGGATCTTGACTCGCAGCGATCTCGGGTAGAGGAGAGAGGAAGACACCAAAGATGAGAAATTACTTCAGCAGTTCACTTCAATATGCAACACCTGGATGCGGCTGGGGATCTTGACTCGCAAAGAGCTTGGAAATAAAAGTGGACACCATAATGACGGCTTTAATTAGTGCGATTAACCTATGGAGTCTGGATGAAAATAAACAATCTCAATGTGGCTCATGAAAGGGACAGTTATCGACAGCCTCAGCCAAACTGGACTTTCCAGTATGATTCAAGCTCAACCTATCAAGTACATTCAGACGAGCGCCAGATTGCCGATCGACTTTTCTTTAAATGGTCAGTTTTATATTAGAGGTTCCAGCTCAGCCTAGTAACTCCATTAGAGTTACCAGCTCAGGACCATTCAGCCTACAGACCGAGACAAACCGGAAGGTAAAGACAGACATTTTAGCGTCTTATTCAGCTGTTCTCACTTTTGCAATGGGGGTAAGGTAGACCAGTCAAGATCCCTGGCAGATGTTTCAGGAGGAAACTAACCAATTGACTAGTAAGGGTGGGGGCTACATATTACAGCGAAGGGGTGCAAGAAAACCCTCACCCTTCGGGTGTATGCAAAATAAATAAGTGGATTTGGAAATGTCAGGGTTAATAAAGCAACCATTTATAAGGAGGATGCGCCCCCTCTGGCTACGCCCCTGTGGCCCTTCAGGAATTATAAGACGCACTGAAGTAAGGCAAAATCCTTACCGTATACCGATGTAAACGGCAATGGTGATGATGAGAGATATCACTGATACTCCGCAACCAATCTTGCTGATAATATCCAAAGCTGGGCTGGTCCTCGTCTGGCCGAAAACGTCCTGCCAAAGTCAATCGTGCATTAACTTAAAGAAAAATCCGCAATGTTTTTTTGTCTGCGTGAAGAAAAATTCAAACATTTGAATAACCCTGGACATTACTTGTTTTGATTTTTTTTTCCGTTTTGGACAAATACTGCTCGGCTATTGAATATCCTCTTGAACGTGAGCTCAGTCCGAACTTTGAAAGAATAAAGATGTCTTTCGAAGTTCATAATTTTGTCCTTTTGCGGAGAAGGTAAAGAAGACGACGAGACAAAAAGTATAAGGAGAGCGTCTTAGATTTAGCTGATGCTGCCATACCATGACAAATGGTTACACACCACTGCTCCAAGATGCATGGCCTTAAAACAGACACATGGAATCGGTGTTTGCTTTCGATTCGGGGACGGGGGGTACTCACCACCAGCACGGCGAAGCTTGTCAAGTGGTTGCAGCTACACACCGCCCTCTTTTGGCTAGATGACACCAGATGACAACCTTTGTTGGACCAATCCCCGATTCCGCCGTGCATTTTGAAGTCCCAGAAGACGCACTCGGCATTCATTGGTGTGTCGGTCTTTTCTTCATGTACCTATTTAAAGGACAAGTTAATAAAACCCGAAAATGGTTTCGACAACAAATGTAAATTATTCTGTGGGGAACGGCATCACTCGTATCATGCAAATTAAGCAAATTGGTACAAACTTTTACTGCGCTCCTATTGGCGTTTTTGTTGGGCATGAATCAGGCCATAACACGTAGGCCTAATTTGCGTCAATATCTGTGGAAACGCCACGAATGCGTGAAGCTTGTATGCACGCGGATATTTCAATATTTGTCTAATCGATCCGATTTAGTTTAGTATAGGGTTATCCACAATTTGTCACGTTTTTGCTACTATTTACTTTCTTGGCTCAGATTGTTTGGGGAAAAGATCAGAATTTGGATTATACATTAATGTTTCAATGTCTTCAGAATCTCCTTATTTATTTATTTATTTATTTTGATTGAAAATGATTTTTTAGGAAGACAGAAATCCAAGAGAAAGAGAAAACCAATGTACATCGGTGGACAACACCTTTGTACCTCTCGAGAGCCGACTATTACCTTCAATAAACTGAATGTTGAAAGAACCGACGAATTGCTCGGAAGGTTGTCGATTTCGACGCCGTCCACGGCGGCGACCACGATGCTACTACCGACAGTTCGAAAATAGGACGTTGCATATTGATCCAACAAGTTCCGGGACCGAAACAACTTGTCGTTCTGATACATCATGAAACTCAGCGGTACCTGGCCCACATTGATTGCTGAGATTTTAGGGGAAAGAGGCAAACTTTAAGGATGAGCACATGTTATGTCATTTTCACCTACTTTGCTTGTCAACTTATTTTAGAGAAGCTCGCAAAACAATCTTGGAAACGACATGCAATAGAACAGACAGAGCTAGAAGAACTTCGCAGTGGCAGTTGGGAACACCACCAGCATGCATAGCGGGCCCATTTCCAAAATACACTGCATCGGCGAGATCATTTTTAATAGAACAACAGGCACATACAAGCCAAATAGGTGCAAAACGCCTGTTAAAGACTATGGGGAGATTGGAGAAAAAGAAATGGCTTTTGGAACAACTGAAGGCGAAAACTAATAATTATCCCGTTGTTTCTGAGAGACCGTCGTGCCCTGATAATGCCCCAGTAGGTCATTTCACTTGAGAGCACCAAGTCCTCACTGTCACCAGGTTCTATGTTAATTTCTGCATTGTAAAGGTGACATAAACATTCCCGACAACAGAACTCTAGTGAAGTGTCAAAATTTCCAATCGACTCACGCTCTGAAGGAAGCCGGTCCACAATTTCTTTAGGTAGCATGATGGATGCGATCATGCTCTGAGGGTTGTCACCATCGCATTGGCTGGGGCAGATGTTGATATTCTCCTCCTTCAGCCATTCTCCGTCTCGGCCTGCTCTGGCCACCATTCCTACTCCGTGCGCGCCGACAGAGTCAGAGGAAACGTGGAGCGCTTTGACGGCGAGGCTATGGGTCACGGAGCTGAAGTTCCCCCCTCCCGACAGGACGAGAGAGACCTGGGCCTCCAGGGACTTGACTATCCGAGACGACGCGTTGCCAGTCGATTCAAAGGAATCGTCGTCCACCTGTAGCATGTTATCAACAACCTGGACAACATCGGAAGTCACCTGTGAAAAATCAATCATAATTTTTCAATGTTAAACATCCCAAATGTCTTTACTTTTGTGAAGACAAAAACAAAGCCTGTTTTTTCTTATTATGTCATATATGGAACTTTTTTGCGTCAGATCACTTCATATCATTGGTCTTGAAAAGTGTATACTGTTAAAGTCTGACTGTAATGCATTGTTAATTATTTCTACGAATTAAATTAATTCTACGAATGCTCAAATGAATGCCAGTTTCAACTTTGAACACTGATAAATTGATTGCTGTTCATTTTGTACAAAATAGTACCCAACGGTGTAACTTTGAAAATAATTATTCAAAACAAAACACCTGAACGATCAAGGCCAAGATTCTCGCGGGTCAAAATTCATGGCAAAGAATTACCTCAGGTGACGGGTTCCCAGTCTTCGTTATACCGTCCAGTATGTCAGCTGCGGAGGCCACACCTTTGTTATCGATTCCCGACGTTTGATTAGTCAGAGAAGCAAGTGCGTCCGACACGTCATCCACGTTCTCGTCTGTGATTGGTTTCTGAAAGCAGGTCATTTCATGAGGAAAACTCATTTTTGTTATTGCAAAAAGGCAGAGAGTGGCGCGGGGGGGGGACTTGGACATGACCTCGTGGTTTCCACAGTTACTCCGCTGAAAATTTTGAAGCAGATATCTTACCTCAGCCAGTTCATCCAAGCCCTCGTTGACATTTTGCTCTTGCAGGCAGTCGATAAAGACGGGCTGTTGCCAGTGGGCACCCGTTTGGACGCTTCCACCGCACAAACGAGACGCACGAGGATGCATTGTGCCTACAAATTTGTATAAGAAAAATATTTCAAGTCCATGGGAAGGAAGGACATCAGCTCCTTCCCCAGCCACAAACACAACAATCGAATGACATATCGAAACACTTTGTGGCCGGCCTTGTATTTCGCAATAGACGCCTCACTAGCAACATCGTTCTAAATCAACTAATTATTTCTTACCCGTTCCGTCGTTCTTGACGCATTCCTCCAGTGTGTTTCGAGTTTCCGATAGTCTGGTTTCAGGGAAGGTGACAAAACCAGCAGATATAACATAGATATCATCCGGGCACCAGGCTGTGAGGCAAAAATTAAAAGATGTCAAATCCAAGAAACGAGCGCGAACTCACTTGTTCCTTTCCCTGTTTTAATCTTGGCACATCCCATGAGCCTTTGCAACAGGTTACGAATTGTCGAAATTTCGGCAAGAGTTCGTGATACAACTTAGTCTTACTAATTACAATTACTCTTGGCACCAAGACACTACCAATGAACAAACGAAAATAAACAAACTGGTCAAATGTTTGCAATCAGAATCATTACAGAAGATAATTAAACTTACTTGCATTCAAACAGCGAATTGAAAGCTTTCAAATAACGACAGAAAAACAAGTTACAACCCTTAAAGCAGCGTTTGCATTATTTTACACTCTCCTGCACGTGTGCCCTGGCCTGAAACGAGTTACATCTATAAACACAATCTGGTAATCTGTTGTTGGTAGTGTCTTCGCCAAATTGGGTGGAGAAAAATCTGTTTGACAAGAGGAACACAGAAGTCTTCGCGCTTGCGTTTAAGTGTCATGGGTGAGCAGAAAATTTGGACCAGGCACACGAGGTCCAAAAGGTGCTACAATCAGTCTTACAGGAACTGCTAACTAGCCGAGTTGACGGTTCCTTCGTCAAACGGGTACGGTTTACTGCCAGGGATGTCCGTGAAGTCCCGGAGAGCACCCGAGCTGTGTACAGGTTTGTGGCACCGGCCGAGTCGGAGGCCAAGGCTCAGGGGCGCGGTCTCATTTTGCGTGCTTGCATGGTGCTTGATACCGCTCTGTGGCGTACCAGCTGGGGTCATTTTGATTATTCTCTTTTTTTTTGGGGGGGGGGTTAATTTGAAAAGGGTAATCCGCAATCAGTGGATGAAAGGGCTTTTCACCGATCAGCCCACCCTTAAAATCGGGAGAGTGGGAATGGCCAATCGTTAAGAGTATCAATACAGTTTTCTTATCTGGAAAAATCTCCCTCGGTTTTTACTTTGCATCATGCCTACCAGTAACAGCCACTGTGAAGGAGCATCTTGCTTCATTTCCGAAATTATCTCTCACGTCACAAACAACGTCAGTGTTTCCGATGGAGAACTGGCTACCAGATGCCGGTTGGCAATTAGCGGCCTCCGTGGAACTACTGACAGTAGGAGGAGGCCAAGTGACAAGAGACGTCGGACTCCCGTCAGTGATGTCCAGATCCATACTGTCGGGACATTTGATGTCCACTGTTGGAAATGCATTTTAAACAGAGGATAATCTTAATGAATACTACACGTGTCCCAATTTCTGTTGTAAAGTGTTTAAAGAAATGAACACGAGGTGAAAAGTACCACTGGCAAAGGTTTTTCTAGTTCCGATTGACAAGTGACTTGAAAAAGAATTCTGAAACGAAAACCATCAATACTCTTGCACCACTTCACAATATCTGGATTTATTGAAATATTTATGGTTTATATAAGGCCATTCGAAAGGACCTCCTAACTTACCACCTGGGCTAGCTGAGTCAGTCGTGGCTTGCATATTGGTGGTCGCTTCAATGGCCTGGTCTTCTGTGGTTGCATCAGTTGTGGCTACTGTTTCAGTTGTGGCCTTTACAATTTGTTGTTCGGTGGTGGCTATCGCTGTGGTGGCCTTTTCAGTTGTTCGTTCTATAGGGGTTGCTTCAGTGGCTTGTTCAGTCGCGATTGCATCACTTGTGGCTACATCTTTCGTTGCGGCCTCTTGGGTGATTACCTGTTCAGTGCTCGCGTAGACAATGGTGGCTGCTTCAGTTGTTTTCTCTGTGGTAGCTACTTGGCTGGTGGTGTTGTCCGTGGTAGGTATGCCGGTTGTTGCCAGTTCCATGGTGCCATTTATGGCCACTTCTGTGGTGCTTGTTGTGTCGGTTGTGTTGTCCGTGGTAAGTGTGCCGTTTGTTGCCAGTTCCATGGTGCCGTTTGTAGCCACTTCTGTGGTGTTTGTTGTGTCGGTTGTGTTGTCCGTGGCAAGTGTGCCGGATCCACTTGTTGCTAGTTCCATGGTACCGCTTGTAGCCGCTTCTATGGTGCTTGCTTCCGTAGTTATCTGGTTTGTGAGGGTTGTATTAGTAGTTTGTTCTGTTTGGGATTCTAAAGTGATGTTGATATTGACACTAGGTTCTGTAAAAGGTTCGTAAGTACCCCGCGTGGTGCTTGTGCCGGTTGTGTTGTCCGTGGTAGGTATGCCGGTTGTTGCCAGTTCCATGGTGCCATTTATGGCCACTTCTGTGGTGCTTGTTGTGTCGGTTGTGTTGTCCGTGGTAAGTGTGCCGTTTGTTGCCAGTTCCATGGTGTCATTTATGGCCACTTCTGTGGTGCTTGTTGTGTCGGTTGTGTTGTCCGTGGTAAGTGTGCCGGATCCATTTGTTGCCAGTTCCATGGTACCGCTTGTAGCCGCTTCTATGGTGCTTGCTTCCGTAGTTATCTGGTTTGTGCGGGTTGTATTGGTAGTTTGTTCTGTTTGGGATTCTAAAGTGATGTTAATATTGACACTAGGTTCTGTAAAAGGTTCGTAAGTACCCCGCGTGGTGCTTGTGCCGGTTGTGTTGTCCGTGGTAGGTATGCCAGTTGTTGCCAGTTCCATGGTGCCATTTATGTCCACTTCTGTGGTGCTTGTTGTGTCGGTTGTGTTGTCCGTGGCAAGTGTGCCGTTTGTTGCCAGTTCCATGGTACTATTTATGGCCACTTCTGTGGTGCTTGTTGTGTCGGTTGTGTTGTCCGTGGTAAGTGTGCCGGATCCATTTGTTGCCAGTTCCATGGTACCGCTTGTAGCCGCTTCTATGGTACTTGCTTCCGTAGTTATCTGGTTTGTGCGGGTTGTATTGGTAGCTTGTTCTGTTTGGGATTCTGAAGTGATGTTAATATTGACACTCGGTTCTGTAAAAGGTTCGGAAGTACCCAACGTGTCATTTGCGGAATCTGCAGCAAAACAATAACACGACATTTATTGCCTTAAGTATTTCTTTACGTTAATATTACACTTCTATAATGAACATTCCAGAACTGAATTGTTTCAAACTGCTTCAACTTTGCATTGAAATTACCATCGTTAAGCAAATTAGATAAGCCTATCATATATTCTCCTGGTTTGGAGTCATGTGAAAAAACACCCAGTTTTGTTATATTTTATATTATAGTTGGACCAAAAACAAACTTGGCTTCTTTTACGCTTGTAGGAAACAAATTAGGCCATGGCTTATTATAACAAGGAAATTAGCAGAAAAATTTGTTACGGTACCTCTAGGTGTTGCGGTAGCGTTGTTGGCAGTGCTGCGTGTGGTTTCCAAGGTTCTTCCATATGCAATTGTGGTGTTTACAGACGTTTCAAATGTTGTCTGTCCTGCATTAAAATTTAATTGTGAAATTTAACGGCGATATGCCTTTTATTTCGATCGTACAAACGCTTATCTGAACTACTTTGAACGTGAAAAGGAAACTCCTTGGATGGATGAACTTGAACCTAAACCCACGACGTCACGGTATTAACTCGTCTACAACAGAGACGATTATGACGGGACCATGCTACATTCGTCTGCAATACATTTTTCCTCAGACATGATCAAGCCTTTCCTCGGTCTTTCTTTTTTTCGATGCCTTCTCTTTTCCTACTAAGGTATTGACGAGTTTATAGAGATTTAAAATACCTTATATACAGGTTTTGACATCATTTGCATCAAACACGTACTTCGCTCAAAGTGTCAAAATTTTAGACCCAGGGTATACTGGAGAGTCCAACACTCTTTCATGGACTCTGGTGACGAAAAGGGGTTAATCCGCAAACAGCGAAGTGAAACACAAATTGCTTTCATGGCAAAATTAAACTGCAAATTTTAGAACGAAGCAACTGTACTTGATTTAAGTTAAAACAAACTCTGTAGACCGCAACTGTCAACATGAAAATGCCCTGTTTAATAGGAAAGATCAGCAAAGGAAAGAACCAAGAGTCGCACTGCGCAAATTACAACCGATGTAAGGCCCTATTATTGTAATTTTCAGTTAAAATTTTTTAAATATCTGATTACTGGGAATGTCATGTCTTGAAATCACGTTTTTAGAATGAAGTTATCCAGACACTACACACTTAGATGTTGACATAACACTGGCAAGCAAAAGGTACAATGGACCATTTTCACAGGAACCCATTTTCGATCGTTTCACCCGAAACCATGTCTTATTCAATATGATCTATTTGGGGTTCCAAGCTTTACTTTTACATTTTTGTTAAATGTGGCTTAAAACATCTAAAATAATTTATCACAAATTGCTTTTTTTTTACCCTTGAGTTCCGAGAATAAAAAGTTTAGCTCGCCTTGAATTGAATTGGTCAACTTGTCAATAAAGCTAAATGTAATACCTGAGCTCTACGTAAGGAAAATACTTGAAAAAGTATCGATTTTGGCTGCAGATAAATGACGAAGACGCGTGGTGTGCTGTTTTTAATTTACAGACATTGCTGTTTAAAATTTGATAAATGGTATCAATCATTGGCCAATATTTCTCTTCGCATTTGTGATACACATGTATAGAAGTCTGCAAAATATCTACATATCAAAATCATAACCATGAACAGTAAACACGGCAACTTCATGTTTATTTGGGTGAAGAGGAACGAAAAAAACCCACACATATGTGTGCAGCATCGCTCGATATCTAGTTAATCAACAACGTGCAGACTATCGAACCGAAAGATTACTTAATCGAGCTGGTATTTGCACCAACAATTCTGGTACGAACTATTTTTGATGAGTATTGACAAATGAAGATTTTTTCAAATTTTTTAAATTGCGGTTAGCGCACAGGTGCATTTCGTTGTTTTTTTAGTCGTTGGTATATAACGTTTGCTCTTTCGAAGTTACAGTAGTTATTTAGTCCACAAATGGCTGGTATAACCTCTGTTGTCCGTTTGTACATACAAAAGCAAGAAAATAACACTACAAATGTTAGGTTGCGATAAGCTATAAAAATAATTATGATGAAACCACTTATGCACGACCCAGTCAAAATTTTTGTAGAGCAAATACATTTTTAGACATGTGGTGGATTTTGAAGGAGTGGGAGATATTCCTTCACAATATATTTTGCATGGACCACAAATCACTTTACGGATTATTATCACTGGGTTTATAGTACTTTCCTAAAACCCAATATTTGAGACAATACTCAGCTTGGCATTCAGTTAACAATGACACATCCAGTGGCTTTTTCCACATTAATTATAATTTTAGATCATAATAGCAGCCATTGGTGCAAAAATGAACCCCTTACCTTGCACCATTGTCATGATGAACAACATTACGACCAGCTCGAGGGTGCCCTGGATTTTTTGCAAGGAGCCCATCTCCGTACTGCCACTACGCTCGTTCACAGTCAGGGATCTTCGCCTAGGAATCTCTTCGTCGACTCTCATCCGAAACCGTTCTGCTCGTGTCGCATTTGCGGTTGTCGGCTTCAATAGGTGCGTTCGCGCGGTTACTCCTGTTAACACCAGTAGGATGCATGCGCATTACACTCGGGTACAGGAGTATATACTCCCCCTCTAGCGAAAGTATACTCTCGCTGACCCTCGGGTCGTACTCCGGCCGTTCGAGCGCTCAGGAGTATGCTCGTGTCAACGCGAGTTGCTAGCTCGAACGCGCCCTATAAAACGATTGGCTCGTCCGAAAACTTTCGCTTTCAAACAGCGTTGGTATTGAATTTTGTGGGAAATAGTGACAAGAACTAACAAATGACAGAGAATCAACAAACTATGAGTGTTAATGCTGTTTGCTTGTTATTTCAGTTCATTTTTAACGTGTGCTTCCCTACAATAGCATAGATATTGATGTGTGAAAGCCAGTTTCTTTATACGATTCTAAATTTGAATTTTAGAATAATCTATACCTGTTTTATAATGTTAAAATTGCTACTCTCGCCATAAACTGTCCTATGCTATAACAAAAGAAACGAAACGTTTACGCAGTGGCCGATGCTCAGTATTGTCACAGCGTGGTTGAACTTCAATATTGAAAGTGATGGTAGACTATTGTAATTAAGACTGAGATCCGAACGTATTCATGGTCAGTCAGCTGCGGTGCTCGAAAACTGCCCACAACGTAAAAGGGTGGATCCTGAGTTAGATTTTCTGAGGGGGGAGATGCAACAATTTGGGAATCTATTATTGCAACCCTTGATGGCCTTGAGGAAGGTAGAGGCTGGATTCGGACGCCTTAACTCGCTTTGGGAAGGAAGGCAATGTTGTACCCCTGAGTCGTCTCCCTGTCATCATTAACGGTCCCGTTGCCCTCAGGGTCCATCAATGACCACCAATGACCGCGTACTGTTTGACCATTTGCTAACGCTATAGTGCGTTACAGCCGAGGGATCCTTTTAAAATTCGTTTGAGGACAAAAGTTTTCAACAGTAAATTTCAAAGCTTTCTCTCGCTGTCAGTCCCTGTCTCCACATTTAGTTACAACAGAGACCACCGTGCCATGACAACCAACTGTTATAGAAGAGCCGCACTTGGAACTCACATGGATGGCGTTCTCAACCAACCTACACCATCTTTACCGCCTGCTTTATCCCACCTGTTCTCTCGTCATTGTTGCTATGGAAACCAACCAACAAATACATCGACAGGAGAATTCAACCTTTGAAATCCAATACGGTAGTATACTTTATACAGAGAAAAAGTCACGAGAGCTTTGGCAGCCACCTGCCTTCTGTAATTTTTGCCATTGAAACCTAATTACAGTGCAAATACGCCATAATTCAATACATCCATTTCAAAACTTGAGCTACTGAGTGAACACAGAATTATCCTTTTCTATCAAGTGTAAATTT
Source organism: Acanthaster planci (assembly GCF_001949145.1). The sequence continues at coordinate 451,557 of NW_019091518.1, forward strand.
AACACCAATTTTGTGTAGGGAAATTGAATTTTTCCCCGCAATATTCTTCGAGCCTGTATGCTTGTCCGCTGATATACATCGGAACCTTCTACATGGACTTGCATATCCAGGGCCATGATTTTCAGCCTGGGTATCTATTGAAATGGCGTCGACCTTTTCAGACTTTTATGCAGTAGATAATCGTTTCGTGTGGATAAATTATGTTAAACATTTAGTCGTTTTTCGAAGGAAGTGTGAGTTACAGCTTAATCTAAGTTCTACAGCCACTGACGTTTTACTTATCCCCAAGGTTCAATAACATGGTGCTAATCGCAAAAATCCAGAAGGCAGGTTAAGAAATCGAATGTTACAGCTTTTGAACAGCTCAGTGGCAGCAAGTGCCCTTCAAGTCGCGTCTGAAATATTTTGCTACGGCTGGAGTAAGCAGGCGCCTCTATGAAAGCCACCAGGCGGTGGTCTCAGCCGTTTCCCGTAGACTTGTGTGTGACTGCCGGCCGTAGCCAAATGTAATTCTATCACAGCCCTCTGTCATTGCTTGGCTGTAAAGTGCCATCTCTGTTTCACACACGTTTTCAGTATATAGGCTAAATTTGTACTCTTCAGATCGTGTGCATATAAACATTAGAATATTGAATTAGTTTACAGACGGATTTATTATGGTCTACTCTGTGAAATTTCATTTCAAATAAATGATATGGGTATTCTAAGAAGACTTAGGATTTCTAAAGAAAAATCCTTTCCAATTCAAAGACTACGCAGCCTTAGCATTATTAGCGGAGATACTCTTGCTAAAGACAGGGCTAAGTATGGCATTCTCATTTTTCAATAAAATGCAGCAGTATAATAAATATGGCATTCAAAATCACGATGCTGTTGTTACAGTTTATAGGAGAAAATGTAGCACTTTTTTAAGTATAACGCAAAGAAAAACTGAAGAATTAGAGAACATATCAAAGAAATGAACTACAAATACATCACATAAATTGAACATTTGTTTCGGTGATTGTTCTTGAAATGAACTTCTTCTTTGATATTTTTAAATTTGACGTTTGAATGAAAGCGGCGGCTTAGGTCTCGACATGGAAATAGAATGAATTCCTAATGACGATTTAGAGGATTTAAGAAACAACTTCTGGTGTTCAACGATGTAAGTTCGTACCACTGGCCATTCCAAACCCACTGTCCATCACGGGGACGCAGAAAGGATGTTCTTGGTCATCGTCTGGGGAAGTCGACATGGTCAGACTTCGGTTGGGTAGCTGGATCAGCTTATCCTGGGACGGGTACCGGGTGCCGCTGTTGTACTTCTTCAGGGACGAGAAGCTGATCTTCAGCGCGGCGCGGGCCCGCCGCCGGACGCACCGCGCCAGCACGACGCGTGTGGTCTCCTGGCGCACGCAGAACAGCAGGAAAATGAAGAGCCCCTGCAGCGAGTTGAAGACGGAGAACAAGACCTGGAAGGCGAAGCTGGATGACTCGAAGACGGTCAGGATGCCGAAGACCCAGGTCAGGCCCACCAAGTTGCAGATGGCAATGGCATTCTGTGCTCGAGTCATCAATCTCTGCCGCATGTGCGCAGAGCCTCGAAGTTTCCCTGGTCGGTACATGTTGGCCATCACCAAAATAAAAATGGCGGTGTTGTACACCACAACAATACCGAGGACTAAGAGTTGGCCGTAGTAAAAGGCGTTACCGGTCTTCAAATAGCAACTACAAATCAGAGTAAAAAAATAAATCAAACAACTAGAGGACGGTAAATTTACCATCTTTCTTAAACGCAAGAACTCATACAAGATAAGAGTGTCAAAACTTAAACTTGTGTTGCCAAACTTCGAAAGATTTTATGTATTTAGCGCAATATCACTGATCAGAAGAGTGAACTTACAAACTGGTGTTTTGGTACTGAGTGTAGTCCACAGACAAGATTATGATGACAATGAGCAAAGGAACACCTGTCAATTATCAAAAAACAATGTCTTTCAGAAATTACTGTTTGTTTGCTGTTTGTTTTACTTGATTTTCAAAGAAAGGGCACTGTTTACTTTTTCTTTGCTGTTTATTTTGCTTTATTTTCAAAGAAAGGGCACCCTATAAGCCTGAATAAGCTGTAATGCCACAAGAAAACGACGTGACTCAAAGAGCATATGACGTGATGTTGAAATACTCAGAACGGGCATTTTGGCCTAAAAGCTGTCGGCGTTACAGATTGATGTCGGTACAAATTGATGACCGCCTTGTAAAAAAGATTGAAAGAAAGGGAAGCGTTTAGATCCTATATTTTTAGATTCCTTCGAAAGTATAGTTATTCTCTACAGAGGCTTAAAGGAGATGAAACTAATTTACATACTTTGCATTAAACGAAATGTTGGTTGGAATTTTCGTCATTTGTCTGGCTATGTGGTCTGAATTAACTTAATACGGCCGTTTCATAATAGTGCGCCACCAAGAGTTCGCAACACGTTGGCCAATCACAACGCGCGAAATTTATCGACCCTTTCCAAACGCGCATTGCGTCGACAAGTTTCGCGCGTTGTAATTGGCCAACGCGTTGCAAACTCTTGGTGGCGCACTATTGTGAAACGGCCGTATTGTCCTTATGTCCGAATTTGCCCAAAGCGCATAGGCCTACATACAGGCGGAAGCTGCATTGTCGGGCTATTCGCTCTTTGCACACTGTCGCCATATTAGGCAGCTTGTACAATCGCGTCAGAATCGCGTCAACACAGCTTGTGAAATATTGTCCAATCGCATGGTATAAGAGCAGACGCAGCACGACTATGACTACGGCGGCAGCTTGCACTCAAAGAGTCAATATCGTTGCTCAATTTTTTTCTTAGGCTGTTCGAATCTGTTGTCTAGAGCTAGGTCTAGGTCTTCACTCCATTAATACGCTGAGACGCGCAGACAATAGACCTAGACGCAGCTCTAGGAAGCTCTGGAAGCCCTTGGACACGGCCTAAATTAGAGCAAACTCACCCCAGGCTACGGCAGAAGCCTTCAGCACAAAATGCCGGCGTTGGATGTTGAAAACTTTGACCAAATATAGGTACAGGTTTGTGGCCTCCACAGCCATCCAGGCTAGTGAGGCCAGGGTGAAGTAATGGAGTAAGACGGCCACAACCAGGCAGCCGTGACCGGAGGAGGTCTGCTCAATGCCAACCAAGAAGATCAGGTAGAGACACAGGAGGGAGAAACAGAGACAGATCAGGATGCGGCTGGGGATCTTGACTCGCAGCGATCTCGGGTAGAGGAGAGAGGAAGACACCAAAGATGAGAAATTACTTCAGCAGTTCACTTCAATATGCAACACCTGGATGCGGCTTGAAATTACACAAAGGTTTTCGGTGGTGGCTGCGGCTACTTCCTTTGGAGTCAAGCGTAATTTCAAGCCTCAGTCCTGCAAGTATGTCGGTACAGAGTATTCTTTGGAATATTTGAAACGAAAAAAAAAAAGAAATTTGAAGAGCACAACGCGAGGGAGTATTTTTTGTTGTTGTTCCCCGAAACGATTTTTTTAATGATAACATGCCTACCAATTAAGCCTCCTTTTCATTTTGTTTCCAAAAGCTGTGTTCAAAAATCGAAGAATGTTTAATTCATCACAAATTTGAAATTATTCAATACAGTAGATGCATGCAAACCAAACTGTCATGAAATTCAACTTTATTGCTTTCTACTCCTAGGGTTCCCCAAATAAAAACTTAACCTCATTTAATATAGCAGACTCATAAATAAAGTGTACAATTACAATAAAGAAAAGGAATTGGCTTTGCGCATGTCTGTGGTAGGTGAAATACGTAATGGGAGCGAAGGTGTACTTTAAGACTTTAAAGCACTTAGAGGATCTACTTACTCAATCGACAAATAAATGCCAAGGGTGACAAGGAGTCCAATAATGGACACCCCGCAGCCGATCTTGCTGATGATATCAAGCGCTGGACTGCTCTTTTTCTGACCATAAATATCCTATACACGGGTAAAAAACAAAAGAGGAAATAAATGAGGACTTTATACCATACCATACATGACTCAAGATAGCTCTTCATTCTAACATAACGCTAAACTGAAGAAATGTCCGCGAGCGTGCTTTTGAGAGATTAGGATTCTGTTGCAGTTGTGGCAGAACAATGTTATGTGAACTTTCCCGTTTCCGGAATCTTATACTTTTGGACACTAACTGGCTTCATCCAGGAAATCTCGTAAGGTTGCCTCCTGTATCTATTACTTTTACTTTGCAAAGGGGAGCAGGTTATATCTCTTACCACCAGCACGGCAAAGCTAGTGAGATGATTACAGCTGCATGTCGTCAGCCCCAGAGAGTCGGTGGAGACAGTCTGGCACCCTGCATTCGACCAATCTCCAATGCCGTGGTTCAAAGTGAAATCCCAGAACACACATTCTCGGGTTTCCTCGGCGATTCTCCTGCCTTCCGCCACCTTCAAACAGAGTTGAAACCCCGCGCATAAATTGTTAGTAAAACTGACACGCACGTTTGGTGGCTCCTTATTGCTCCATTCCTCCACGTGTCCTCATATTAAGTGAACGAATAACCTCGTTAACAGATTTAATAGATTAAATAGATCTCGTCAATAGACCATTAGATAACAGATGGACATTTTGCAAATAACACATTGGCATTTTGCAACGACTGCTATGATTTGCCTGGTGTTGAATCTGCGTGAGGTAGTCCAAATAGAACAGTCAGGCGCATTTTTTTTTCGTTTTATTGTTTCTTTTCATTTTTCTCCACCCTGTACCAAACGAATAATGAAAAACTATGAGGGGGCCCCTTACTCAGTTAGCAGAGCAGTATTCGATTCACGGGTGTGCTAAATAAGTTAAGCTGCTAGGGTAACTTTGTCCAATTGAATTTACTCGAGGACTTCCTGGACAGTTCACACTTCAATTTACACTACACTTTACCGACAGTGCTTTTGGATATCAACGTTGCGTTTTGGACATCAAAAATATTTTCGGACATCGACCATGGTTTCGGAAAATACTCCAGGACATCAATAGCAGAAACAATAGTTCTGAAAATCAACAACGTTTTGGGACAGAATAGAGAGTCCTACTTTTGACTGTGGTTAATCAGGAACAGGTGGATTTCCTGATTTCATTTTGTATTTGATAATAACAGTCTTTTTGGCCAAAAAAGAGGACGATGGCATTAATCTTACACAAGGATTTGTGCCGTTTATTTTCTTCTACATTTCTCCAGAAGGAAAACTCCAAGAGCTTGAGGGAGTGAGAACATCCCTTCACAAATCCATAATAACACTCGGTCAGGCCTTTGTGAACATATCCTTTACTTACATTTGTGGTTAGACGGAACGTGCTCACGACTGAAGAGTTAAGGGGAAGATTCTCAACTCTGACCCCGTGAAAAGCGGCTGTGACGATCCTGCTGCCGACAACTCGCTGCTTTGTCTTTCCTTCACGGACACTCTTGGATTGAAAGAGGGTGCTTTTCTGGTAGATTCCAAAACTGACGGGCAAGTGATCGTTCTCTGAGTATTTTAAGGAAGCGTTATGTTTTTTATCAGTGAAAGAATCTTTTTATGGTTATGTGATGGTTTATTTTTGAAAACTATTGGAGCCCTTCGCACATTATATTACAACATATGATGAAATAAAATGAAAACCAGTAAAAAGGAAACACCATGAGGTTAATTGGCTTGAAGCCAGGGCCATAAGGGTGTGGCTCTTATACAAAGCTAACACAAAATTCCAAACCATAATCGTTAAAAAATGGTTTGTGGTTCATAAACCACTTTATTGTTAATTTTTTTTTCGAGAAAGAAATTTAATGTTCTGCATCCGTTTATCAACGTGTCTGTTCTTGTCTCAGATGCAGGAAAATTCTGAGACAGAAACTAAGAAGGCAGTTCAAACTTTGAACGAATCATAAAATCGCATCCCCAAGTCAAGAGATGCAAAGCGACTACTGTACCCGGTGGTGAAGGAAGTAGATCAACTATTGCCCCGGGCAAATAGATCTTGGTCTCGATGTTCTCATCACGGACGCCATCACCGCCGGTAAGTGTCACAATGGAGTCTTCAGTCAGGGCACCGCTACCAGACTCGTTGTAAATTGTCGCGAACAGCAGCCCGCCACTCAGCGTCGCCAGCGGCAAGTTGAACGCCTCGACGCCAAGGCTACCCGCCACCGAGCTGAAATTGCCGCCCCGAGAGAGCGCGTAGGATACTTGCTTCTCGAGGGACTGAACCAAGCGAGATGACGAATTCGTAGGCGCGCCGAAGGCGCTCGCTGGGACCTGAAGCAGGTTGTTGACGGCAAGCACGACCTGCTCAGTGGTCTGGTGTCAAAAGAGCGATCAGATTTAAATGGCGGACACTAGGGCAAGTTTCAGTGAAAACTATCAGGCACGAGACTTTATAGCTAAACTTCTTGTTCATTTTGATGGGGTTTTGGTCTGTTATCTTGATCTGTTGAAGGTGTCGGTACAAACAAAGGTTTCATCTATGTTTCCGTGGCGATACAACCTATACAGATTGCCCTGGTAAAACGAAGTTATTAAATTAAACAGATAGCTACCCACTTTTTGCGGTCCTTTGCAAAGAACAGTCGATACAACGTGGAAATCTCTTCGAGGCTTTTCAAATCGCACATCATGCTACAAAAAGGTGTCATGAAAGCTCAACTGGCATACTTAAGAACGGAAACATTAAGTCATGGCCTGCCATGCCACATTCTGGACAGCTTTGAAAACATCGTAGCTTGACTCACCGTGGAAGATGTGTCCCCGACGCCGATAATGCTGTCTAGTACATCAGCTGATGACTCGATGCCCTCACTGTCGAGGGAGGATGGGTCATCTGTGAGGTCCAGAAAAGCTTTAGCGATGCCGTTCACATTGTCCTTCGTGACGGGGTACTGTACAAAAAGGAATAACTCAAATGTGAATGGCAGACCGTAACGAAATTGCCGTACAATAATTGTACCATTATGACAAATGGCAGACTTGACCAAAACTTTCCATGCAGATTAACAGATCTAGATACAGTGCTAAAAATATTTTACCAAATTACTCACAAATCATCTATTCCTTTAGGTCATCTTAAATAAAAGAAATGACATTTTACAGGCTTTAGTAAATTTATAAAGCAAATGGAGTGCCAAAAGCAAGCAAGGTTGAAAAAAACGAGATTTGGACTCCCTCTCGAAATGTTTCTAAATGACTGGTGAAATCCATCGCTGATTTTCTGTTAAGAATCGGCAGAGTAGATTGGGCAAAACCTGTCTTGCAAGGATATGAAGCTACAGCTGTTTGAACGTACGTCAGACAAGTGGTCCAGTTGTTTGTTGACGTCACTGTTCACCTTACAGTCTCGAATAATAGGGTCGCGCCAAAAGGCGCTGGTTTGGGCGTTGCCGTCGCATAGTCTTAAGGCAACAGGTTGATTTCCACCTTCCAAAAGGAGAAGACATTCGATTTGACTCAAGTGAAACGAATTCTCGAACCTGTATTTTACTTTCCTAAATGTAGCCTAATCGTGTTGTAGAAAAACTAAACTCTGTCCTTGCTAGGTATTTTATAGCTGGGAGTATGATTTGGTCAATTTAAAATTAAAGGCCGGGTTATTTGGCGCAAGCGCGAAGACGCGAATTTGTGACTTCAGATCAAATTATTCGCGGTGGGGAACACATTTCAACTTGAGTAAATTTTGCTGCAAATTAAACTTCTGTGATGTCAAATTCGCTTCGCTTTCACATTGCCTTTGGCATGAATCGACCTTTATCCACTGGCGCAGGCACGCAAATGATTGGACCATTACAATGATAAGACTTCAGTACAAACAAACTAATGACTGATGTGATGTTTGTTTCTTTTTCAAGACTTTAAATTCCCAAAGGTGCAACCATACGATCTCATTTTCAGAATACTGATTCATATCGGAAAGTCAATGGTTCTCATCTATACCTGTCTTAGTGACACATTCCTCCAGCGAATGCTGTGTTTCGGTCACTCTTGTCTTCAGGAAGGTCAGATATCCATCGGAGAATTTGTACATAGTGTCCATACACCACACTAAAGCTTACCATCGTAAAACCGGAGTGAAGAATCCGACAAAACATTAATCACGAGAAAAAAGAATACACTCTAGTTCAAAATGGCGTCATGCTAGACAAATTAATTTCACGTTTTCTGCAAATTGGCAAGTTTCGAACGAGACAAGTGATACAGTTATACGTTACACAAGGCAAAATAAAAGACAGACATATATGTATTACATGAAGAAACGAACATGTATCATTATGCACAAGAAGTTCGCATGCCCTCAAATGCCATAAAGCAAAAAATCGTACGTAGGTGTTGTACGGTACCGGCAGGCCTTGTATACGGTTTGAATCTTTATCCTCATGATGCACTGAGGTAACAGGTTTCTTCTACAGGTGCGTTAGCCACCATTGTGAAGAACGAATCCATATCAATGCAAGTTTTGAGAATTTTGAGTGGACTATGGAAGGTTCACATAAGGTCACCCACTCTGAAAACCAGTTTCAGATTTTAGGTTATCTGTTGCAAAGGATTAGAAAAAGCTGGGCAAAGCCTCAGCTGAGCTTAAATTGGTGTTCACATGCAGTTGCACAAAAGTGGGTAATTTCAACGATTTGGTTAACTATACATGAAAACGAAGGACTTCCCACGCCAGAAAAACGTACCCAGGCGTGTGTGTGTTTTATTACCGACTATACATTCAGGGTGGCACGGTGACAAGTCTCTCAAAACATCAATGAACATTCAGGAACAAAAACACCGATACTATGATTTAGTTATGTACCCATTATGGTGACTGTGAAGCTACATTGTTCCTGGTTCCCGGCACTATCCGACGCTGTACATGTGACGAGTTTGTCACCAATGCTGAACTGGTTACCACTTGCCGGTTGGCAGTCTATCGTCGGATTCACACCCGAGTTATCGGTTGCCATGGGGTCTGACCACGTGATTACCAAGGAGTCCTTCCCTGATGGTGCTTCTTTGCTAAACGAAGACGGACACCAGGCGAAAACTGGTTTTTCGTTGTCTGGAAAAAGGTTAGGAATTAATTTGGTGAGGCCTTTTTCCTCGAGACTTGCAATTCTCTTGTGCAAATTTAAAACTGCCACCAAAAATATGCAGATGTAAATTTGCCTGATGTTTTTCAAGTTCCCGACAACGATATTCTTTAACTTTAGGATATGGCAATTCATGACTCAGTGTTTTTCAGGTTTTAAAATAAACGGTAAGTCCACAAAAACTGCGCTCGTGGGCTGACTGCCTTGCACAGATTGAAGTGAAGGAAATACGGCACAGGGGGTCAGTTAACAACGCGCAGAGCATTGTTGGTAAATTTCTGCCAGGCGCGCTCAATGCGTTACACAAGCGGCGGCTGTCTGAACTCAATATCTTTACTTTTCTTTCATCATTGCTGAAAATATTCTAACTACACTTTATTCGTTCATCCAAAACTGATCAAGATAACCAATGGTTTCAAAGATATCGCCAAAAGACACGTGATCAGTGACACCCACTTAATTACCACACTGTGGCTGTACCAAGGCCATGTTTTCATCCTATTGGAGACTCGTTGCCTGTGCCAAAGCATTGCTATTGTCGAACCAAAAAATTTAAATAATGCTTCGCTAACAGGACGTGATAACCTCACGGTCACAGGTCGTGCACAATGCAGCCAATCACAGTGCAAAGCCGTCTGGGCAATGAGCGAACTCAAAAACACGACGTCTCTCAAGATTCCTGAACAAAAGGATTCGGTGATTATTGGTTACTCTTTAGTTTTATAAGTTTTCCGAATAGTACCGTAAGTGGGAAATCAATTGCTAAATGCTAAAAGCGATCTTTAAATAAGTTTCCATATCGGTTGGAAAAAAATTACACGATACAAAATCAACACCAAAACTTTCTTTTTTCAAACGCGTTATATAAACCAAAACTTTCATTGTGAAAAGTACCCACCTATAATGGTAACAGTGAAGCTGCACTGTTCCTGGTTCCCAGCACCATCTATGGCCGTGCACGTGACGAGCTTGTCACCAATGCTGAACTGGTTACCACTTGCTGGTTCACAGTCTATCATCGGATCCACACCCGAGTTATCGGTTGCTATGGGGTCTGACCACATGACTTGTGTAGAGCCCAGCCCTGGTGACGTGTCTCTGCTAAGTGAAGGCGGGCACCACGAGAAGACAGGCTTTTCGTTGTCTGGAACAGTGACCATTCTTTAAAGTTCGTTTGCAACAACCCACAGACATTACAAAAGGCACATGCGAATAACAAATGAGGTCCACACCCATCTTATTTGATAAAGGGAAAGGTTTCAGCCTGGCATGTCTTTATCCAGTGGCGTAAATTTGTGCCAGAAATGGGGGGGGGCCTGGCATGGGGAAAGGTGAGGGGTGACATATATGAACATTTGAGAAATGGGGGGTGACATATTGGTGTGTGGTCCTGTCCCGAGAACAGCGTTCTTGGATCGAGAACAAGAAACCTATGTCAAGAATAGGCCACCCGAACTCGACTAATGATGACTTTATATAGAGGTCGGTGTTCATGATATTAATGAACACATGTGATATGTATTCAAAAATGGCATTATTATGGTTTTAAAATATTTTTTGCGTGATATTGAATGCATTTTAGTCGTTGGAAGTCTGGAAATTTCTTCACAACCAACTTTAATTTTTTTGCTCACCACAAAAAGTAGGGAGGAGGTGATTCAATAACCCATCCCCCACCTCAAACAGGGGGGGGGTAATAAATACATCCACCCCCTCGGGATTTATGCCCATGTCTCTATCAATTCAGAATACCAATATTAAACGCAATTTTAAGGTAAAAAATTACCATAAATACGCTATGAAAACAAAAACATTACTCAATAGTAGGCCTAAGGGCGGTTCGAGTTTCTGTGATACCGATCGGCAAAACACCTTTCAACGTCATAGTCTCCATCAGTGTCGGCGACAGGGCACGATTTAAGATTAAACAGGGTAAACACGCAGTATAAACAAGCAGTAAATTGAAAATACCTATAACTGTGACCGTGAAGCTGCACTTTTCCTGGTTCCCAGCACCATCTAAGGCTGTACACGTGACGAGCTTGTCACCAATGCTGAACTGGTTACCACTTGCCGGTTCGCAGTCTATCATCGGATCCGCACCCGAGTTATCAGTTGCTATGGGGTCGGACCACGTGACTTGTGTAGAGTCGAGCCCTGGTGACGTGTCTCTGCTTGTTGAAGGCGGACACCACGAGAAGACGGGATTTTCGTTGTCTGAAACAGTGATTAAATTTTCGTTTGCAGTAATCCAAAGACATTTGGGCCCACCAACGGAACATGCCCACAGCAGTTGAGGTCTAAACAAATCCACGTAAGGGGACATTATCTTAGGTCAAGTAATTTTGTAAGTCTGTTTAGATTTTGATAACGCGAAAGGTTTTCAGCCTGGATTGACTGTATTTACTCAGAATGCTAAAGTTAATTTCAAATTTTAAGGCTTTATTTCAAGAAAGTTGAAATTAAGAACAAATGAGTATTTCGATCTGCTCGACGAGCAAATGGAGCTTTTCATTTTCTTAAAAAGTAGCCATAATTACGTTATTAACCACACATACATCACCAAAACTGTTTGTCTCAAATTATGACTACTTATGAAATAAACACACCATCGAACAATACCTTGGCAAGAATGGTCTGAGTTTTGTGGCACATACCGATACGCAACATACATTTCAATATTATGTTGGTGTTCAGGTGTTGGCAGTAATGCAAAAATTCCGATTAAGAAATCGCAGCATATATACCAGTAACAGTGACCGTGAAGCTACATTGTTCCTGGTTCCCGGCACCATCTACGGCTGTGCACATTACGAGCTTGTTACCAATGTTGAACTTGCTACCACGTGTCGGCTCACAGTTAATAGTGGGAGCTAAGCCAGAGTTATCGGTTGCTATGGGGTCTGTCCACGTGACTTGTGTATAGTCCAGCCCTGGTGACGTGTCTCTGTTAATTGAAGGCGGGCACCATGAGAAGACGGGCTTTTCTCTGTCTAAAAAAAAAGAAATTTGGTGATTTTCAAAGCAATTAACGCAGTGAAGTTACGGAAGTGTGCAAAGACGGTGATTTGCTGATACTCAGTGTTGAGCAGATGTTGGGCTGATAAGAATTCTTTTTGCACCCAAGACAGTAAAATTTTTCCTATAGGTCGAAAGCCCGTCACGTGGCCACCTGCTGATTCTGTGCCATCTTACACAGAATGCGCCATGCCAATTTCCATTATGAAATTGTTGGCGACATACCATACCAATAACATGGCCGGAGGGGTGTTTTAAAAATACAGTAAAACCTATTGAATAAAATCTCTGGAAATGTGTGATTTTCAAACTCGTATCGACATTGTGACTCAAAAAAGGTGTGAATGGGAATAATTATGTGCTGGCCAGTCTTAACCTGAGACAGGCCCAAGCGCAAATCCTTATTCAAAACTCTTTAATGTTGTCGACCATCGAAGAACACATTCATCAGCCTTGTAGAAAAAAATCTCAAATTTTAAGCATAAGATCACAGAAAAGGCCTGTCATTTGCAGTTGTCTGTAACTATGCATTCTGTATTTAGAGTCAAGATAAGCACCAGTTTTTGCAAGTACATGAAAAGTAATTCCCTGCATAACTGTTATTTGAAGATTGGCATTACTAAATTACATGCAGACCATTGTCTGCTGACCTTTATAGGGGAAATGTTTTTATTCCATTTCGAATGATGTTGTACATATTATCCGTCGGTACAAGTGACGAAAAGGCCGATTAATCATGAAACACAGACTTGCAGTTTAATTTTAAAATACCTATAACAGTGACATTGAAGCTACAGTGCTCCTCGTTTCCCGTGAAATCCGACGCTGTACACGTGACGAGTTCGTCACCAATGTCGAAATGGCTACCACTGCTTGGCTCGCAGTCAGTCGTTGGAGTCAAACCGGAGTTATCGGTTGCTATGGGGTCAGGCCACGTGACTTGTGTAGAGTCGAGCCCTGGTGACGTGTCCCCGCTAATTGAAGGCGGGCATAAGATGACCGGCTCTTCAACATCTATTGAACATGAGTCGAAAAATAATGAAATAAATTTTTGACAAGATATCCAGGCTCTTTTTGTACTTTTTGTTCTTTTTTTTTATCGCGTCTTCGACATCAGCTCGTCAACCTGCACTTCCGATTTCCGTCTTTTAAATGTTTTAATTATAGTAAACATAATTTATAGAGCACCCTATTTATTAAAAACGCTCCAATAAACAATTAATAAAAATACTACAATTTAAATCCTAATTTAAGAATCAATAGTAAGAGAATCCATAGTTATTCTCAGAAGACAGTCATGTATTGTTTTATGGGCTAAACGTTTCTTAAAACCCCATCGAGCCTCGAGTTCGAAGAAACAATTCTTGCTATCTTTTAATTACAAGTACACAGACTTTATATACATATTCAACGCAACTGCAGTTCAGTGATTAAAAATTTACTGTGTACAACTTATAAGGACACTGAAGTTCACCCAACACTTCGTTATCTTTTCTCTCTATAAAACTTCAAATTCTTTCGGAAGCTGCGTCAACAACTTCACATTTAGCAAGAACACACCAAATTGATTAGGTACGAGTAAAACTTGCCTATTACAATAACAGTGAAGCCACACCATGCAAACGGGCACCACACATCATGGCTGCCGATGTAAAAATTTCCCGGGGATGGTTCGCAGTTTTCTGTATAAGAGTGGTAGTAATACGAGGAGCTGTAGGGTGGGGAAGTTGGCTCGTACCACGTGATGTAGGCACCGGGCAGTCCCGGATCTGTCCCCTGGATGATGTCGTCTTGGAAGCAAGGTGTAGCTGTTAAACGTATAAATTCAGTTTCAACTGTCTGAGTCCTCAAAGAAAAGGTGATTGGCGTACACAATTATTTGAAAATAGTGAACAACAGATGGAAGTAAGGGTTACTGAGACAGGTGCATTTAAACAAATTGATCGCAGCTATCCTTTCAATAAAAACTTGCTAATTCAGAGTCTGTGTCAAGATGTATATCAGATAAAGATTGAAGTTGGGTTGTTAATGAATTTACATATCATATGATTGCGTTATCCTTTATGCCATTCATATATGTCAGTCTGAGTACAAGCCAGTGGAGCAAACTTGAGGTTTTGATTCTCAAGGCCAAGACTATGACCCACAAACCGTAAGACCAAGGCCAAGGTTTAAACCTCAAGGTCAAGGCCCTGTAGTGTGAAGATAAAAGCTGTCACATTATAACAACTCGTGACTTCATTATCGTCAAATTGACCGAATTTTTAATTCCAGCCTATTTTTTATTTTATTACAGTGATATAAAATCTGTAATAGGTGATAAGTACAATGAGCATGACGTGTGTTCAAGATAAGATCGCGCCCTAGAAAGTGAGGTAATTCTAATCAGCATAGCATCAGTTCCCGAGCGCAGTATTCTCGTAGACTTGATCACTGGTCCACACCGTAGATCAGAATGATGATGTTCTACAATCCTGGCCAAAGCTGTTGGGACACATAACAATAGACATACACGTGTAGTTACCCTCCCCAGGTCCCCAATCCGTCGCTCAATGTTGTCATCTCGAGCTGGAGCGCAGGTCGGGCATCGACACCTAACATTGAGAGGGGGGCCTGTGCCCAACGAGATTTGGCCAGGATTGTAGGTAGCAGCTATAAATTTATGTACACACACATTTCCTGCAAAATTATACTTTTCCTCAATGTAGCCTAACTGCCCCTGGGGTTAAACCTACGAAAATGTGCACTTTTCTAAATATTCAAAATTGCTCATGCTTCCTTGAACAATTGTCGGCGTTAGTTGTTGTGATGTAATTGAGGCAAGACATGGCTCAGTACACGGGTTACTCTAAAATTGTAAACTTAGAAGTTAGTTATTGAAAACATTTCTGAGAAAGGTTTACCGCTACTTACTTACACAACAATGCACTACAGAAAGAAGTCGGGCCAGCAACATATAAAAAACAGCATTTTTTGTACTTCAACCAATGTAACATCAAGACACAGAAGTGCATTATGAAGGTTTTATTGTTTAATGCGTTGTAGCGAGCCTTCAACACGCTCACCTGATGAGAAGATATCCTCATCAGATCTCAAGTAGGTTGCACTGCTGATGGAGAATGAACTTGCGTCTGGAAAAAAATGCAGAAATTAAGAAAACGCAAATAAACGCCACCACCAACGTCACGGTGGCTTATCACTGCTGTATTTTAGTCCTCACCTCAAAATTAAAAATTGTAAAATTGTTGAAAACGTGGAAGGTAACAGCAGATAGAGGAATGTACGGGCCAAATTGAGTTAACTTTCAAGACCAGTTGAAAAAAAAAGAGTTTCCGTTCTGCAAGGAAAACGAGAAATGGGACCTAGCTTTTTCAAATAGAAAAACAACATTCCTTTTTGAAAAAGACAACCCAAAATTCCAAAAAAAAAAAATTGTTTGCATTTTTGAAAATTAAGATATATAGTTGCATGAATTGTAAGCAGATATTGGAGTTTAGGTCATTTTCCACTTACCACTGACGACTACAACACCTAAAAACAAGCAGCCAACGAGATAAGTAATTCTAGAGACCAACATCATTCCACAATCCAACAACTACGTCCGGTACGTGTACTTGAAATCACGCTAATGCTCAACACTTAGAAGTCGGTCACACTGCTTCGTATGACCACAGCAAAGGGGTCTGCACTTCTGAACCGTTACTCTGATGGTAAGTGTTGGCGCTTGCGTTTTTGTGCCCCCGCTGATTAAACATGAATTGTCAACATTTCGTTTCTGCTGGGGCGGTATTAATAACTAGGATGGGCTAATGATTTAATTAATAGTTGATAAGGTGATATTTCGGTCCATGTAAACATAATTCTGCTACATATGCCGTTATCAAACCAACTGTGGAGTTGTTTACAAGAGCGAATGTTTAGATCGAGCCACCATCAGTCCAAGTCGCGGTATCTTCGTTCAAGTAGGGGCGAACAGTAGTCATGGACGCCTTGTAATATTGTTTAATTAATTCAAAACTAATTTATCACATAAGCTCTAGAGAAAGGTTAAGCACTATTGATTTTATATTGATAAATAATTACATGTAGATAATAAGATAATAAGCTGTAAAAGCATTCCATCTACAAGCAGCAAATTTGGAAGAAAAAATCAGTAAATTTTCACCACCAAAAGTGGAAGTATTACGGCTGTCCAAATATCCAATACAAACAACATGATCTCAAAATGTACGGTCCCCTCTTTATGCCACATTTCGAATATTTCCAAATATTTTCTGAAAATGTCCAGCATCAAAATAGGTTAAAAAAAATCACAATATGGGCATTTTGGTTCAACTCTAAAGTGACATTTAATTCGTGTCATTGAACACCTTTACAAAGAAATGAAACAACCTCAATTGTCACAAGCGCTTAAAAATTTAAACCGAAAACCATTTTATACAAACCAAAACTGCACTTCAATTGTTAGTATGGTGTTTATTCACAAACAGACCTCTATTAAGACTTCATTTAAAATATAAACTATTATTTCTGGATAACCAGAATCCATCATGTGCACTATTCCTTTCTTTATAATAGAACTCTGTACACGAGGTAAACCATCTGTGCTACCTATAAACACACGCTGCTGTGTTGCGGCGAGACAGACAAAAATGCAACTAGGAACTGCTTACGTTTGATAGTTTCAATTTTAATATCTCAGAAAGTAAACAAAAAAACATCAATTGAGTTGAGCTGAGTTTGCATTTGACACCAAGACTTGGAATGTTTTACCCAGTGGAGTTCTTACTGCTGGGGCGATTTTAAGACAATGTTTATTGCTATTGGAAAATCATATATATTCTATATGACTTGCAAAATGGAAAACACTGTTTATGAATCCAGTTATTCATTAATCAAAAACCAGTCCCTTGACTTTTTGCCAATCAAACTTTATGGAGGCTGCTATGGATCCAGAAAGTGGGGGGGGGGTCCGGCTAGAGGGGGAAATTTTTAGCATTTTTTAAGTAATATTGTATGATCTTTCGGAGGGGAAAGTTAACTGTTGGGCTTTTTACGTGTGTTGGAATGGAACAGAAATGAGACTGCCCTCAATGACTTTTCTTTGATCGATAAAATCAAAAAGAAAATTAGTCCGAGGGGAAAGCCCCTCTCCCCTCCCCCACTTGGAATTGGCTGGAGACTGAAGAATCGAATGAAATGGAAATCTTTGAAAATGGAAAGACAGCCCTTATCCTCCTAGCTCAATCAGCTTTCAACCAGCCTCCCGATCATCCTTCTCGAGCAAAAGACTTCTAGTGAGGAACAAAAAAGTTTACAGATCCATCCACAATAATATCACGGAAAATCAGAAGACAAAATTATAAATAACCGTGTAACAATTCAATTACCTCAAAAAGAAACTTGACCAACTACAACCTAAACTAAATTATGAGCTTGTAGACAGAATTTCGCGACGGTGCATCATGCATGAACTTAGTGCTCACCGCACTGCTATGCAATTTTGTTGGACGTGGATCCAGGGGAATGGCATGTGTTTCTAGTATCTATACAAAACGGGGCCCCATTGGAGATGCCATCAAACTTGAAAAATAGGGCATTTGGGTGGTAACTACTGTCCTCAGACTATACCAGCCGACAGCAACAGAGAAAATTGGGGAAAATGATCAGGAGTCTCCCTAAAAAAAAGGGGGTAAATGGGTGTGCCCCCTATGGATCCACTGCAGTTCGTGAAGCCACTGAGACGCAATCATGTCGTGAAACGTCTGTCAACAAACTTTTCTGCGTTCATGGCTATCGGTAAAGAAACAAACTAGTGACACTGAGCGGGCAGTCAGAACGACTTGACCCGGCCTCTCACAAAAATAAAACCAATCAAAATTTACTGTATACTCTGTGATCAATGCTATATGTACATGTAATTGGCACATTCGTTATACTCTGAATTCTCCTCAACCCTACACCAACTTCCACCTCCGCAATAAAATCACCGAGGACAACATTGCACTAAAATGGTGACAATAATTGGGACGAGGAAAACACCTCATCATGAACAATCTATTCTTATTTTTTTCCATTAAAATCTAAATGTTGATTTCCCAAAACTTTGGTCACCCAAACAACCTTTACGTTTTGCCAGGCGTACATGAAATAAAGTTTTTATATAAAGTGATAATGTATACATGTATTGTACATGCAGAAATATCCCCCCCCCTTTTGGAGAGGGTTCCCTTGATTTAGTTACTGTGACTCAAATCCATCACACACCTTGACGAAAAATCCTTTACACTCTCTCAATGTCAAAGGAAACAAAGAAGTCGAAATAAACCTCACGGCACATTGGCACAGTTTAGAGAGAGCATGAAAAGAAATTGAAATTGTATGAATGTTTAAAGATTTATTTTTTGGTAAAGAGCTTCCATGATTTTACTTGAAAAATGGCAACCATCAATGAACAACACAAAAGAATTCATTGCTTTGGATAGTATGGGCTGATAGCCCTTTAAAGAGACAATGAATGAAAGTACCCGTGGAAAATTTCAATTCAAATGGGCATCTGATTTGTTGTTTGGTTTTTTTAGTAATTCACAGATCATGCCCTCATGTGCATCGGACAGAGTGATTCAAGCAGATGTCAACAACAAACAGAAGATATCTTTTGTTCACCTATCGGTTTTAACAAGCTGGGTCAAAATGGCCGCAAGGCAAGACACTGAAGACTCGGTGAAATAAATAAAAAAAAAACGGCACTTACTACGATGTTAGTATCAAGAACATGTAAAGAATTTCACACTGTGCCTCTTAACGATTTAAAGTTATCCCAGTGGTTTTTTCTTTTGAATAATGTTAGTATTTATGGTATATTACAGAAGAAGCTGTTTTACAGTGAAAGTTAGGGTATGGATAGGAAAGTGTACAAAATGCATGAAAATAAAAAAGTGAGGTGTTGGAAAGTTGAATGAATACATGTACATAGCAGAGGTCCACAAACCCATGCATTCCCTGAGCTGAGATTATAGGCAAAAAATTTGCTGACAATGTAAGATGTAAAACTGGAAAATCAGGAAATGCAAGGAATTTCTAGGCTCCATTCTTATTTCAATATTACTCCATATTTTGGTGTTACTTTGATGTTGCTGATATAAATCTCTGGACATATTGAAACTTCGAAAATTTCAATACTGAGGGATGATATAAAAAATAATGAAAGGACATCAGGGTGTACTCAAAACATTGTTGTGAGCATTTTGTACGTGAGGGATAATCAATATACGAATTCCTGTTACTGGGTATTGGCAAATCTGGCATCAACAGTCCCTAGGAAATTTTGAAACTGCATAAGAATTTGTACTTTTTTTCAATATGAGAGAGTAAAAACAGATGATGATATCACAGCTATCTAAAGACAAGCTGATAGGCAGCCACTCGGTATCCTTCAAGAGTGACATCCTAACATGTGGACCAATAAGATGAGAGCTTTTCCTCCCTAGGCTGGTCCCAGACCCCCTCCTTCTGTGGTCTAGAATATTATGGGGGACAAGCAGCCAGCATACACGTACCTCACATCATTGAAATAAAAAAAAAACCAACCAGTCCTGAATTCGCCTTGTCATCCTGAACAAAGTTAATGTCAAGGTACACTGACTATCCATTTGCCTTTCGACGCCAGTCAGGTTACACAGTGCCACCTTTAGTCAGCACAGAGACCAGTTACGAGTGTCCAACTGCTCATCACACATCGATGACTTCGGGCTGATCATCAAGGATACCGAGCCCATTCCCGACGGCCCTCTCCTGTGACGGTCTGGTGGGACCCGGAGACGTGGATATGCCCTTCTCGATGTCCACCACTGGGGTGACCAACGACAGACTGTAACAAACCACAAAGTGCTCAAACCCTTAAAAACTTCAGCTTCTTCTCAACCCTCAACCTGATCCTTTTTCTAACCCATTACTTCACTCTTTTCAAAGCCCTCTGCCCCGCTCTACTTGCAAGGTATCCTGACCCTATCTGCCCTGAGCGGGACCAAAAGAGGGAGCACATTTTCCTAGCACTGGAGGCTCGATTGGTGGAAACTGCACTTCACTGGTTCACCAACGACTGCCAAGTGCATGCCTTATGGTCACATCACTACCAACAAAATGAACACTCCGCAATATGGCTCTTTTCACCCAAAGAGGGGGCGTTTTGCTCAATGTGGATTTCCGACTCCTTACATGCCTAATCATTTTGAGACTTGGCACGCATCATCATCAGGACAACATAAAAGTTTCAATCAATTATGACATATGGTTTTGATTTGGCAGTCATTTCAGGTTCACGACCTCAAACGTGTCAGCCTGCTGCAGTGAGCATCAATGGAAAAAGTACAGATTTTTGGCTGATCTGAAAAATGCACATTGCATGAGAACAGCATCTCCAATTTTCACAAAACTGGTGTCCAAATGACTGCAAGATGTTACTGGTTACTTATTAAGGCTTAATGTGTGAAATACAATGCCCAGTGATGACATAACAGAAGATATGGAGGGCGTGGTCTGCCCCTACCACTTCTTTTAGAGCTCACCTGATCCCATTTCCCAACCAGTAATGTTGTCTGTTTTTCAACCCAATTCCTAATCTTACTTCCAAACACCACCATTATCATATATCTGAACTTCATTTGACTGTCTCTACAACTTCAATCCTGATGCTGTTTCTAACCTTAACCTAACCCCTTTTCAAAACTTCACCTGATTCTATTTTCAACCCTTAATTAGGCTTTTTAAGCCTGACCCAACTACCAACTCTTTACTGGACCCACTCTGAACCTTAACCCCAAACTTTTTTCTCATTCTGAAATCTGACCCAACTCAACGTCAGTGGTCAAAATTTTAAAGTGACAATTTTACCGATAAAGCCACCACTGCATACATGTCGCCAGCAACAACAGCACTACACAGAATTTGAAGATAGTAATCATACCTAAATTCTGCAAAGCAAAAAGGGAAGAAAAAAAAATGCAAAACCGTGTAAACTCGAAAGCAAATAAGCTCAACTAAAAATGACAGTCAGGGTCTCTGCCGAGGTGCTGCTGCTGGTAATTGGGTAATTCCAGAAATTAGGGGTCCAGAAATGTGACATTGTCCCTGATGTATCTTTACTTTTTTTATTTGACATGGAAATATCATTGGAATTGATTTCAAACTATTACTATTTGTTTAGCAGGTAATTTGAATTGATTCATCACCGTTGGAAATGGAAAAATGTGTTCTGAAATTACAAAATCATATGTCAGATTTGACAGGGACACCTAATTTCTGGAAATACCCACCTCTAAAAGGTAGTTCTTTAATTCCTTACTTTTTGTGGAGTTTTGGTTGTCAGCAGATCTGCCCAACATTCTAAGCCATGACATGTCTATACTTATTGGTCTTCATTTGACAAGAGTTCGGTGAATTTGAACCAAAGGACTGAGTTCTCATTTTGTAACCAGCTCTCAAGAAAACAGACAATTCTTGGCTTATTCCTTGCACTTAAGCATCAAAACTTTACCATAGAGTCTTGTTAACTCTAGTTTTTAATTTTAAGGAAGAAATTTCGATTTACATAAATAACTCTTTAACCCAACTGGCTTATTTGGAAAAACCCTAGAGGGTACTTATCTCAAGTAATTCTTGAAAATTTCACAAGATACCCCGACAATCTTAGTTTTGATTTCCATGGTATTTAGCTTCGGAATGGATTTGCAGACTTGTCCAAACGGTATATCAGTATTTTAGAGAATGGACGACACGACAAGAAATGAACAATTCACCTGAAGAAGGATAAAAATGACTATCAAATTCAAGGGAATCCGAAAGAAATTCATGATGGTCGATCGGGCTGCCAAAAGAAAACAAAAACAAAACAGAATTAAGGAGTGGCTACTCATTTTGGACTCATGAAAAAAATGGGAGCATTGTACACAGTGTAAAAAGGTCTGTCACGATGCCATCTAGGCACAATGCGAATCCCAAATGAACCATTCAACAAGATATGATGACAATCACTAACACACAAGTCTATGTCTTTGTCTTGGAAAAGAAAAACTCAAATAAAGTCTCAAAACTAGCGTCCATTTGTAACTGATGTATCTGGAATTCTTCAAGGAAATCTGTGACTTCTCACGACAAAATGAGATGAAAGTCAGAATTTTCAACGTCTGAGATATTGGTATTTTAATTCAGTAGCAAAAGAGTTTCCAATGTATCTATATGCAACACTTGGGGTAAAAGTACAAGGTGACAACATGACATTAATCTGGCAGCTTTGCGTCTTTGTTTCCAACCTTGTTTTAACATTTCTGACCAGGTACGAATAATGCTGTCCTCAAAATTGACGGGAAAAAAAATTTTGAGGATTAACCACTTGCTGTCGGGTGCATTTGGAAATGCAGTGTCTAATGCCGGGCGATTTTTCGATATCTTTGGTTTTCAAAAATCTTCCAAAATTCATATTTTCTTTTCCTGAACACCTAAACGCCATCAAGTGACTGTCTGGTGGCTACTCTAATCTGACAGACAACATCTATTGACACTGGAGTATTTCAGCCAGGCCTGCCGCCTTGTAAAATGAGCCCAGATTGTGTGGTGTCATGTCTTCTTTTGTTCCCGAAACTGGCACAGTGCGCTGCTGGCGTCTTTTCAAATGTGGACCTGATTAGCATGCAGTGGTATTGTATCGCTCTTCCCTGGAGCGCTGAAGCGCTTTTGTCCCTGGTGGTAAACCGCTCATGCTGAATGCCACAAACAGTTGTAAAATTTTTCAAAACAATGACGGACTCCTGCGCTATTGACAACTGAATAAATGTTGACAATTCCCAGCAGCCCAGTCTTTTCTTCCGGGTACAATGTTTTGTTACAAGACCCAACTCTCTTGTCCGATTTCGGGCAGCCCGGCTTTGGGTAGAAAGAAAACGTACCCAAAACCGGGCTCCCCGGCGGCAAGTGGTTAAATAGGAGACGCGTTACTCTTTCCAAATATTACAAACCCCCAAATTGATCTCCAATTCAATATTCGACTTTAAACCGTCAAAATAGGAAAGAGCAGAATGTTGTGATGGGTCATATCTGTGGAATTATAACAGCTGCAAGACTGTACATGTGTATAATCTCCAGAAAATTAGTTCCAGCGGATGTGCATGTAGGCTACACGAGTAATATTCCAAAAGAATTTTACCTTCCTCGGGCACATATCTCCCCCTCATCGTACCCAGCGACGGCCAGAAGATACCCACGCAGCACTCAAACACTAAGAAGCCAATGAAGATTGCAGACTGGCTCTGAAAAACACAACAATAGAAGAACAGACTGACCAACGGCTTGCATCAAAAGCAACAGAGCGTGACGTTGACTAGTACACGATATAGTCATATTTTGGACTAAAAAAAAAAATCCACTCCACCAGCTCCCCCCCCTCCTAACAGTCCGATACATCCAATAGAAGCTCACACTTCAAGATACTATTTAATTCATTCGTTATGCAAGACAACACCACTCAAGTTTGTCCAATCAGCAACTGATATGATCATAGGTCTTCAACCTTCGGCAAAAGGAAAGCACAGCACACATGCATGTACAGTTCACTGCCTGCCCCCAGCACATACCAGACCATGCAGACTGGTTAGGCTTAAGTACATTAGCACATGTACATGTAGTTAAGCTATTCTACGTATATTACTGTACTAAAAAAACAGTGTATGATGCGCAGTTTGCAAATAGCTCATATTTGAATCTGCCTGTCTTTCCTGGGTTAATATTTTGACCAATTCTCCCTTAAATACTGCGATTTGTGATGGATATAAATGTACATCATAAGTAAACCTTGGAGATTCCACCTTTTTTGAGTAAACTCCACAAATCGAGGCCGTGAAATTGTTGTAGGGCCTTGTCTAAGTACCCCACAAGGACAACAAATGTTCCTTGTGCTTCTGGTACCCCTCATGGCACCATAAACCCATGTACAGGGACAAAGGAAATATCCCACAAGAATAAATATGCAAGGGTGGGTGCATGTGTGAGTAACTGCAATCCCAAAACTATGGGAAACCACATTTTCAAGGGTTGTAGACATAGTATGGTCAGCTGACACCTATCAGTCAATTAACAGCCGTCAACCGATTTCTGCTCGAAATGATGTCAAAGTTTCTGTGTTGAATCTTGCATCCTCAAAAATGGATTAGACTCGAGCTCACCGATGGCATGATCACTGGAACGCACAGTGCTAATGCTGAGACCAACAGGACAGGCCTCATGAAAGATTCCACGGTTAAGTAGCGGCCGGCTATCTTGAAACCAGAGGAACCAATCATGATAGCTACCTGCACGTTAACAAAAGGATAGGTTGAAAACACATAAATCCCAATTTCTGTAAAACTCAAGAGCTGGCATCGTACAAATGTACAGGAACAAAACTTTGTAAAGCCTTGGCAATGAAATCTGAAATATTTCTGCTGTGTAATGAACGAATGGAAAATTGAATTAAATGAGTGCAATACGGGACTGTAATTATGGCAATGTTACGTAAATGACTACATGTCCATTAAATCCAAAACCTCTGCATGAAAATCCACTGAAATTTAAGTAAATCTTAATCAGGTATAACTTTGGTACATGTATGTCGGTTAAAACTTAATCCTTTTAGTTTCAACAGTTTTGACTGCCTAGAATTATACACATAAGGGGGAGAATGTATGTTTAATTTGAAAAACATTAAGATAACTTTCCCACACTGTTTAAACATTTAGCCAACAATTAACGGAGACCGCCACCTACCTCAGTGTTTTCATATAGACGCATTGTTATAATTATAGTTTAACAATGCACATGGTCCAACCAACATGACCAATATAAAAATATAGATTGATGTTGGGGTGTTTAAAACAAGCAATGTTACTGTTTTAGAAATCCACTTTATTTCTCAAAATAAAAAAAGTGTCATGGATGCCAAAGGGAAAAAAACAGTATGTAACAGGCATCATTTATAATAAAAAAGGAACATCAGACTCCATTCATCAAAACGCCAAACCTCTTAAAGGGGCAGTTCCATTTAATCGTTTGGAAAATCTGTAAATGTATTTAGAACTTTTTTCATTTGAACATGTACATGTCCCACTCTTACATGTATTTAAACAGCTGTGTGGATTCACCAATGTACAGCAGTGTCTGGCTGTGTACATATACTGACTGCATGAAATTTGGATAGAGGTACTGATATTAATCAATACTTAAGCTAGCCTGGGCCCAATAAAAAACCTTTACAAAATTTATGAAAAAAAAACACCTGAGCTATAAGATTTTCCATTTTATACTGCACTCCAAGGAGGTTGTACAAAAAGGAGAATTACTGGAGAAAAGTGAGAAATGTTTATTCATAAAGATGGTGACTCAATTTAAAATATTAAGGACTACATGCATCAAATCAGACTTGTTAATAAGCTGATCATCAGTCAGGTCACATGTAGGTAGACTGCATGCCTGTGTTACTCTCAAAACTCAAGGGTGCGAGGAAATGTACATGCAGTAGCCTTGACTAAGAACAGAACAGAGCATCTGGCATTCGGATATCTTGAGATAACCATGCAATGTTAGCGTATACTCCCAGCCTGACTGAGTGTATCCCTTCCCCCGATTACTCATGGTTTGTACTCCTGCCGAGTGCGTGCTCAGAAATGTGGTTGTTCCAGCGCAAGTAAAGTGCTCAAACGCAGCTGTAAAGTTCAAGACTGTGCCGTAGTGCAGCCAAAAGGCCAGGCACAAGTCAAGTCACGAGACGGAAAAATCATATATGACAGGGGAATTGATGACAAGGGAAAGCTTTTCTCAACAATTTATTTGTACGGCTTGTGGTGTGGCCGAGGTATAGATGACCTGTGATGGACTTATAATGACCTTGCAGGGAGTGTTGATGGACAAGACTACGGCCCCAGCAAGGGGCCAAGCGAGGGACTGACAGAAATGCCTTTGACACGGTCTAAGCACAGCCTTGGATTTGCTCAACCCCGACTCACCATGAACGCGGCAAATATGAAGCCATGGGGGATGACCTCCTTGGGCCTGCCTGGGTCCGTCTGCACCTGAGACTGACTGAGGGCTGGCGTCCACTCCAAGACAAACGTGTACATGGCTCCCTCGAATAAAGACTGGATCAGACCGAGGCACAAGACTTTGCGATCTGAGGAAGCAAGCTACTACGTGTTTCAAGAGCTAGGAAGTACACGTTCAACACTGCTGAAGAGTTCAATCAAATTTGCTGATTACATGAAAGAATATGAAAAATTTTTTGGGTTCGGCTTTTGACTGACTCAAATACATCTGAGAAGAAACATAGATTAAGAATGGAGAAATAGAATTTGACATGTAGAGGGCCTTTCAAAAAAGTTGCACATCTTTATTAGTCAACTGATACCTTGTGCTAAGAGAGTCACGGCAGTGACTGTAACAAAGATCAGTACTTGTGCAAACATGATCATGGCAACCATACAGGAAGACAAACTGATGTACCACAAACCAAGCTATCAAAATACATGTACACATACATCATGCAATGAACCATCCAGGGGTTTGCACTTGATGTCACAGCTCCCGCGGGTGCCATCTTGGTGCCAGACTTTTCTGTAATTTCTGTATGTATTATGATAGATCTTTGGGCAGCATCTCAAAACATGAAACGTTCCTAGTCTTTAGAGAATCTTCCTCCTGGGAGACAGAATGATCCTGCTTGGGAAACAAGAGTATTTCCAGAGTGTCCCCAGCTAGAAAAAGCAACTTACCCATATCTGAGATGGTATAAGCTTGAAGGAGCTATAGCAAAAGTAACAATCACATTTACAAGGGTACGTTTGGAATGTGGTAATTGGTTCCTTGCACTTGGTACTCGGTGACTATTCCTTTCACATGGCATGAAATTTTGAGAAATCCTTGAAAATGTTGAGCCCTTAACCAGTGGAGGGGGGAAAGGAATAGGATTTGGATGTATCTGACCTGCTTTTATGTAATATAAGGCAGTTTTGAAGGACGTTCCAAGACTGGCTTTGGAGTCACCGTAGTTCTCGGACCACACCATCATGACTAGAATGACCATGGCAATAAGGACAAACATGGACACATCGAAGGGCGACCTGTAATGACAAGCATAATGTACACATCTCGCCAGTCAAGTGTAATACAGAGCATGATGGCAACCCAAAAAACTTGAACGACTAGTTTTGGAAAAACAAAATTTATGCTTGTTAGTTTACAAAAACTGTAGTTGCGTAGTTTTGATCAATAGGACAATAAGAACATCCGACAAAAAGATCAGCAGTGCAAGTTATTTCCTCAAATAACTGTACAAGAAACAATGCATGTTGGTCACAACAGTTGCCGGAGATGAAACATACCGACTAAAAATTTGTCCAATTTGGCAAATGTAGGATACCTTTAATGTGTAAGTTTCAAATGGTGAGACGCATGAACTACAACCGACAGATGCCAATGGGTTTTACTCACAAGATGGCCATTTAG
>NW_019091518.1:479702-498317 GCF_001949145.1 Acanthaster planci
ACCCCTCAAAGAACAATGACGGTAATCTATAATCCGCTGCTATTGCATGATCTTTACTCCCAAAAAATATTAAGTTATGAGAACATTTCACACAGGGATTGCCTCGCTTTGGATTCAAGATGGCTGACTCAAGAATAAGGCCAATTAACACAATGCTTTATGTCTCCAATAAACAAAGCACATAAATTATACATGGCGTGAGCCCAACTATCTACAACTTTCAATTGTGAAAGTTCAAAATTTTAACCCAGAAGGTCAGAAAAAAAAGTTGTCTTCACAATGTTCGGGCACTCACACAAAACCAAAGCGGATGGCGACGAACTGCGCCACCACGCCCGCTGCTATGGCAACGATGGAGTTTCCGAGGGTGGCATGGGAGAATATGGTGCCCAAGAGATCTTTATCAAAGGCTCTCTGCAGATTAGGAAAGAAAACAAGCAGTTGTTAGAGTAATATTCTGGAAAAAGGCTTGCCACTGTCAGCAACTCTTCTCCTCTTTGGCAGGGCCATATACATGTAATTACTTCCTACATGGAAACCAATAGAAAGTCGGCATTATTTACACACCAAGTTCAATCTTTCATGTCCATAACATAGAGACAATACAAATTATAAATAGACCGGTTTACAATGTTTTACAGGGTAAGGGCTATCATACAGTACATGTGCTTCAGGATAAATCCTTCACTGCTTGAGTTACATGTACATTTACCCCCCTTGTAAAAATCTCTACACATATACATAACATCCGGCCTGTACACAGAAACGTACACTGTACATGTAACTGTGTCTAGCAGTGCACTGCTAAAAAATGGCCAAGACCAGGGGGCAATTAATTTATTTTGTTTGGAAAATGTTGATTAAGGAAAAATACCAAGCTTTTATTTTTTTCAGAACAGTAACCCATAAGTCTCAAATCTTCAATTCCACCAGAATGGAAGATTTGAGGATGGAAGGATTGAGGAAGGCAGAGCACAGCTACACGTGCATGTATTACTTTACTCAGGGCTTCAGGTTTGCATACGCAGATGTGGGATTTGCCTTTCAATTGCTGCACAAATTTGCCAATGGGTATTTCACTTTACCGACAAAATAAAAATGTCTACAGAGTTAAGGTCAAATTCATACTAGGTGCAAAGGCAGATTACCAATCCAATTTTGTGATATCAGATCAAACATTTGTGAAATTAGCAACAGCTGAACACATTTCAACTGAAGCAAAAATTTCACTGCAAACGTTTTTGAACGTCAAGTTCTCTTTGCTTTTGCATGTACCAGAAGCAGGAGAGACAACAGCACGGAGATGCACTCTAAAGGCATTCAGACCACCTGGAGTGTCTAGAATAGGAGTCATTATTGCACAGAATTACCATGTACTGTACTTGTTCTTGCATTGTTGCAAGGCTGTACTGGAATGTCCGTACCTCTGCCTGCTTGTACAATATAAAGATACATGTACTGTACATTGATATGTACATGCAAGTGTATACATGTACGTTATGTGTAGACACGTAAATGGTCAAGCACTTCCTAACTTTTTATGACATTTGTCAAATCATTGACAGGTGATGCATGAAGGTTGAACTCTGGTGATAAAGTTTAAAAGCACTGTGCATAAATGTATGACATGGCGTACATGTTCATGTACATGTACGCAATCACCGCCTACCTCATGTGGACTTGTGAACAAAAGTTGTCCACACAGTGCAGGAAAGGCAGACATTCTGTGTGTGGGCAGGTGTTCGTCACATTAAGAGAACAATTTCTTTTGTTTGGCCAATTAGAACTGCAGTTTTGGGACATTTCCATGTCCCCAGAATGTTTTTGGACCCTACAAAATTAGTGTAATGATAACTGCCTGTCCCCACAACTACCAAGCAAGCATACATGTACTGTGTCTGTGGGCTAACCTTACATACCTAGTGTGGACTTGTGAACAAAGAATATCCACACGATGCAGGAAAGGAAGACATTTTGTGGACTTACACACGTCCACAGGATATTTCCCCTTCTCTGGAAAAGAGGTTTAGAGACATTTTGGGCTAGGGGTCATCCGTCGTAAAAGGAAAAGTAATAGTCAAGGAAACCTTGTACAAAACAACAGCTGAAAATCGTGTTCCTAGTTCAAGAAAAACGAGTATTTTCACTGAGTTTTCTTAACTGCACGAAAAGAAAGGAATGTCCACAGTACATGTAGGTATGTAAGGTTGGGGTGTGTGTGCACGTGTGTTGTATATGTAGTGTGAACTCAGCGTGCAGTTTTCACCTCTGCGCTGTCTACCGTTGCCAATGGCAACAGGTGGCTGACTTTTATTAAACCCTCTAGGGTATGTGCACTTCAAACTATAGGTTCAATATATATGCAGGTATACACGAGCTAATTATGACAATAAGGGCCGATACAAGGCCACATTTGGCCTGTATCCAGTCTGCATACATGTACAGTGTATGGACTGCCTGGTCCACTGTATATATCCAGTGGTATTGCAAGATTTAAAAAAAAAGAACAGACTCTCTGGTGACACCACCGTCTATGATGCCTTGACCACATTAGGTCAGGGCACAGCACACAGTGTGTTGGATGATTACCATTTATACAGTCACCAGTTCAGCCTGAGTCAAGTCCCAATAATCCTACATACATGTAGTTTCATATTTTTGTACATACATGTATGAAGCCAACGTCTCTCCTCAAAATGCACAAGTTTTTGTCCGCGTTGTACTGTTTGCCAGACATCGGCAGAATTTCCATTTCATACTAATTCAATTCAACGGTGGGTTTAGTCTTCTTCAGACTTTTGAAGTGTTCCATTTTGTTATCTAATCACTTAACCGGGAAAAAAATTTCTATTGAATGAAATGAATTGAACGAAATACAAAAATTCAAAATGTTAGTCGTGATATTGAGAAGTGGCCAAGTCCAAGCAAACACAGACCTACACGTACGCCACTGTCTTGGAAATCTTGCCCTCACATTAGGTGTCTGGATGTTTCTGTAGGTGATAATCAAGGCAAAATGTCTGGGAAAACAAACCCCGGCGCCAAAGACAGAGACAGCTAAGATTAAGAAACTCTCCCCCTCTCCCCCGTAAGACAGCAAATCCGGACTTACCGCATGGTGTTCATAGACTACCCATGATTCAAAGGCACTGTACAGAATAGAGGTAGCAGTTCCCCCGAGCAATCGACCAATCATGAGAATGTGAAAGTTGTTGAAGTGTTTGGTGACGCAAGCCAGGGCATAGAGGATCCCATACAAGATGCAGTTAGCCCTTCGCCCACTGGAAAGACAAAAATGGGCAATTTTGTAAAGGAGAATTTACACTAACAACTGAAGGAACGACGTGGACCAGTTCTGATAAAAATCAGAGGTGTAGTTTAGCTGCATACAGACATATCGTGTACAGGCCCACCGTACAGGGGTAATTCCAGAAATAAGGGGTCCATTTCTTTGTGTCCCTGTTACATCTGACATATAATTTTGTAAGTTCAGAACACATTTTCTAATTTCCAAGAGTGATGAATTAATGCAAATCACCTGCCAAACAAATAGTAATAGTTTGGACACAATTCACTGATCTTTCCATGTCAAATAGCAAAGGTCAGACGTAACAGGGACACAAAAATGTCAAACTTTGGACCCCTAATAACTGCAGTTACCCACATGTACATGTACGTCATATGTGTACAAGTGAGGGATTTCTGACACTTCCCACTGCATTCAAAATCCTGCACAACATTACCGGTAGCATGCCCCCAAGACAGTGACTCTTAAGTGCTGTATGCACAGTGCACATGTATATTTAGAATATAATTACTCCATTTGCCAATGATAGAATAGGTTCAGCAGGTGCTGATTTAAGCTTGTGTGATTTCAAAATTACAAATTCCTAAATGCAACAATGGCTTGAATAGTTCCATGCTTCTTTGTGGATGTTGGGACCTTTCTGAAATGTTCCCATCGTCCCATTTCTCTTGCAAAATTTAATGATGCAGAACAAGCCTGCGATGTGATCGTTGTGTCCCCAGTAGCACCTGGTAACAATGGATGTGTACAATGGCCGACATGGCGCTGCAGGTACATGTCGACGTATGCAGGCCACATATACCCGGTAAATTCCTCTTAAGCTCACATTCTGAAACATGCTCAGCAAGAAGAGTTACTATCAACCCCACCAGTGCAAACTCATTTGAACCGAGAGATCACTTTTCATGTACGTGAAAACGTATACAGCACCATGTCTGTGAATAATGCTGTTCTACTACAGTTCTTAAACAACATTTCTTCATGAAAAGATCCCACTTGTAAAGGTCACATCATTATTTTAAAGGTCAAAAAGGTTGCTTTTGTTCCTCTACACACTCTTAAAAAGTAAAGCCCATCATTTGCCATCGGTGCATTGCGTTTGTCTGATTTCAACTGCCCAACTAATATTTTATCAATCTTTTTTCAATCTGTACTTCCTTTCCTCATCACGTTTTGGAAAGTTTTCTTCTTACATCAATACACGCACCTGTCTCTACTAAAATATTTCCGACAGTTTGATTATAGTCTTGTTTCTAATGTCAGAATGTGCCTTGTGGTTGTTTTTGGTTATTTGAAGAAGGTAGCATCTGCTAAACTGAGAGGTTTTTAGAACGAGCCCATTTTATGTGGACAGATCAGTTACCGCTTGATTGGATGTGGTGAGTATTCAATGAAAGATGTGTGACAGGCCTGCATGTGCAACCACAGGAAGTCTGCAATGCAGTTCGATTTGCAAGGCTATGCAGCTGCACCACCAACAGATGGCCCATGAGGGCTAGATTTCAGGAAATCAATACTTCCATTCTTTCATAGAATTGCTAAATAGCAAAAAAAAGCAGCTATCACCATGACTACTTGAATCCAATCACATATACATGTACTGCACATGATATAAATGGACTTGCAAACGAGATGCTCCCAAACCAAGACAATGACACATATCAATACACAGTTGACTCATTTATTGATATATCATGCAGCCCCAAACTGCCAAGCTCAAATGTCATTATATTAGACACATATTTCTGAATTTCTTTTACGCATGTAGGAAATTGACAGATGTTCAGAAAATCATCAGAAACTTCAGAAATTATGAGAACTATTGGTGTGTTATATTTTTTGTTCAAAAAAACAAAAAGGAAATTTTACAAATTGTGAAAAAAATTAGATGTCAAACATTTTCAAAAATCAATTGTTTAGAATCATGCCTCATGTAATAGCAATCAGGTCATAAACTAATACGCTCTCTTCTCAAGATAACTTCATTTAATATCATTTCTCCATCAGTTACACGTACCCCCCGATTACTTTATACATTTAAATGTTATATTCAATTTGCTGTAAAAAATTGTTTGTTTCCCAAAGACACCGTCTACTGCTCCCAAGTTCAAGGTACACCCTCACCGAACTGACTGTTAGAAACTCAAACCATTTGACAGTGCTTTTTATCAAGACTCAATGATATAAAATATTTCCTTTCTCTTCAATGATCCAATTAATCAATTCCCAGTCATTAGAGTTTTTTAATTCCTTGAATGCTATTTTTCACCCCTTACTAATTTTTATGTCACATTATTTTTCTTACTCGAATTTTTAATCATGTGTTAACTAATTTGTCTTGTCATTACCTCCTCTGTGGAATTTTTAGGCATATATGTTTTTTTGATAACCATTGTTCGGGCTGACCCTACTGTAAACCAAATTTTTTAGCTCATGTGATTTTTTTTGGGTTCTTTTAATGATAATCCAAACTATCTATCTATGGGGAATTCAAGAAATTAGGGGTCCAAAAGTGTGACATTTTAGTGTCCCTGTTACATCTGACCTTTTTTATTTGACATGGAAATATCACCGAAAATGATTTCAAACTATTACTATTTGTTTGGCAGGTAATTTACATTAATTCATCACTCTTAAAAATCAGAAAATGTGTTCTGAACTTACAAAATGGTATGCCAGATGTGACAGGGACACACACAAAAATGGACCCCTATTTTCTGGAATTACCCCTATCTTTTTATCTATCTTCATGTATAACAACTTCTTGAAGACCTAATATGCATAACAATAGAACATGCACAACAGGTTGTTTAATAAAGTAAATAAAAGTCACGGAAGTATACATATGACAGTTGATACACTACGAGAACATGTCCACGTAGCAATCACTTTCACTGTGGAGTGGTGCACACATGTCCCTGTATCGTGCGTTTCTCAACTTCAACACATACTTTACAACAGTTACAAAAGCGGTCCATTTGTCCCCACATCCCCATGTAGCAACAGCGGGCCTGAAATTGTCTGTAAAAGTTACTGGTGAGTTTGGCATTAATGGGTTTTGTATCAACGAAGCTGCATTCACTGCCATGAATTGGCAAGCAATGACACCCCTTCTGCTTTGCCCAAATTTATCAGCTAGGACAAAGCCGGTTTCTTTCTGTTCTCCTTACACCCAAGGCCTAGATTGTGGTGAAGTGGATGCGGTTTAGGATTTAATGCGGATACTCACTATTTGTCAGCAAATGATCCCACCACAGTGCCGACGATCATGCTGGATCCAAAGCCAGCCACAAAGAGCTGCTCTATCTGGTGCGACGTCATCCCATAATGCTCATATAGTGCATAGACGTAAGGCCCCTGCAGCCAATCAGCAGCTGACAAAAATTAACAGAAACCGATGACTGGTCAAAACTTGGAAAGTTTCACACTTTACAGAACCCATGCAAAATGACATCTCGGAAGGTTGAGATTTCTGTAGCTGTGTACATGTAGTTGCCATTTCAGCTATGCTACAATTCAGAGGGGCTCATTTCAGGTCACGACTAAGCACGGATATGACAGGCCTACCGGCATGACCGGTACAGACATGCTAAGACAAAACAGTTACGGACCAAAGTGTCGAGCCAATAAATGTATGTGACCTACTCTGCCAATAAAAGGTATAATTTGTTGCATCTCTCGAGCCATCCTGGCATGAGGCCAATACTACCAGATAAAGACCAACATTCAGTCACAACGACCCAGCTGCACCTGAAGTGATCGGACTTTCAGGAAAGTGTGGAATTCTTACCCATTGCCAACAGGTAGACCACCAAATACCTGTGCTGAAATCTCCTGAATGCAGCATCATCTGAAGATGGTGCTGCAGAGCGTGTGTAGAGGTAGAGCAGGCTACAGCATACGCACAAGGCGTAGAAGGACGATACAAATATCATGAGGGTACCCTGACCCCAACAGCTCTGCACAGAGTGAAAAATGGAAGTGAAAATACCAAATTAAAAAAATGAATATTAACAGAGAACATGGTTGTAAGTACATACTCCCACGGACGTGAAAGCCGCGACAACTGTCATACATTCTGGAGAGACAAAATTGTGGCCAAACATTTGGCCAAGTAGAAAAAAACTCTGTTTTGCATGTTTTCTGTAAAAAAGAGGAAGCAGGGTTTTTCTTTCATTTTCTATTGCTTAGACTCCAAATAAATTGAAAGAGAGAAGTGGGAAGAGAAGTGAAAATAAAGGTTTGTTCAGGACATTTATAACAAGGTTTCACAACTGTGAAAAACATCAATTTTTTTTTTTTTGCAGCACACACGTGTATGTTCATGCACAATTTTCGCAGCCACGACAAAGCATTTTGATCACAAGTGTTTCATTTGTGATTAGATTAGTTTATGTTTGTGCTTTTTCACCACATTTTTCTTCTTGATAGTAAGTTTTTAAAATTTTTTTTAAAGTTCTTAAATCCAATAGGATGATTTTCAGGGTTTTTACAATGTGCTTTGCCTCAAATGCATACTTCATTCCTTCCATTTTTCAGGGCCAATTCTTGGCAGGTATGAAGCAAAGTTCCTCTTTTTAACAAATGATTGCTATGCCTCATGTTTACGTTGGGCACAATTAGACAATCAGAGCAACTGCTTGGTCTTGGCGTGGTAGGCTGATCTTGTTCCACAGTTTTTCGACAGTGAGTTTGTTGCACCCACCTTACTACTTGCAGTTGTAGCAAAGTGGATGATGAGCCAATGTTACGACTTGATTTCAATCCATACAAGCGTTATTTTAAGCAATATAGACTCTGTTTTCTCAAATGTAGACCAGCCCTTGAAAGCCGTTTTACTAACATTTTTAACCTGTTTAACTTTTACAAGCATGACAAGGGGTGTGTCAATCCAAAATGACATGTATCTTTGCAGAATTGGAAAATGTATTTGAGGAGCCTTTCAGGGGAGGACATTGCTATGATGGAAGACAGGCATGTTCTTGTTCAGCACCTTGTGCAAAAATATTGTAGGCCTACTCCATCCTGAGTTGATTTGTATTTGAATGAAATTCATTCATTGGATAATCAACTCAAGATGGGCAATGAAGGCGTAGGCCCTAGGCCAACAATAAATTTGCGCAAGCGTCAAGATTGCTCTGAACATTTTCATATTGCTTAGACTTGCTGTGGTAACAGGGTCCTAGACTCAGGATTCCCCCAATTTTGCCATGATTGTACTTGGTCCGAGTAACTTGGACCCTCAAAATGTTTCTTTTCTTCCCAAATGTGAATAAACCTTACAATCATTATTGGAGTCTGCAATTCTCACTCGGTCCATAGCCGGGCGCATTAGACAGTTTACGGATTGTTTTGGGGGTGAATTCGGAGGATTTTGATTTGGGGTAGGAGCTATTTTGAGTGAAATGAATTAACGGAAGCAAAATAGCCTACGAAAGGTATTTGGATCCTGACTATCGCCCGACCATGTCCAAATGTTTAAAAAGGCAATCTGTAGGGTCCAAGTTACTCTGACTAGATTGAACTCGAGTCAGAATGGTTGAAGACAGGCTCGCCCCACCCACATTTCCTGTGTGTACGCGCACATAACGTACAGGTACAATGTACATGTATGTACTGGTACATGATGTAGGCTTACTGTACATGTTCTTCATGTAATGATTGGCCAGACAACTTAAGACAAAAAATAGTGAGAATAAAAGTATTGTACATCATGTACCAGTACATACATGTACATTGTACCTGTACGTATGTGCGCGTACACACAGGAAATGTGGGTGGGGCGAGCCTGTCTTCAACCATTCTGACTCGAGTTCAATCTAGTCAGAGTAACTTGGACCCTACAGATTGCCTTTTGCATTTGCAACTGCTTACCTGCTCGATGAAAAGGTACTGCAAATGAGCAACTCTTACACAGCATTTGCGACTAGGGCATGTGCTTGACTTCCGAACCACGCAGAGCTAATTTTAATACTAATCACTGAATAGGCCTACATCATAGAATAAGTGCCGGGTATTTGTTTTGCTCGAGCTGCATGTACAGCTGATACACCAACTAGACATAAATCGACGCTTGGAGGCGCTACTCCCACTTTGAAGGTGCCACTTCCTTGCCCCCCCCCCCAAACCGAACTTTCCATAATGATGTGCCCTCTCCTGGGGCGGCGGCCGGGGTCCTGCTAAGAAATTTAATAAGGAAAAAAATCTGGTGAGAATCCACCTTAGTTTCAACTAGTGACCAAATCCATTCACCCATTAAGCGTCGACGTGGGTCCTCCAACAAGTACGCCCACCAGTTGAAACATGTTCCACAGTTATGCTTCTGTTGCCAAAATGAATAGTATTGTTATGAATTAAAAGTGCCAATGTATAACATTATACAAACGGTATACTGTGACCGAACGAGCCGTTGGTGTAATTAACGCCTGGTTGTCGCTTGCCCCCCCCCCCCGGCATGAGGCGAAGTAAAAATTAAAGTGCGCCCTCAGATCAGGCGCGCAAATGAACGAACCACGAAATTCAAACCTTGCTAGTCGCCCAAAAACCGATGTTTGACGGTGTCCGAATTACTTGGCTGCAGTTAGAAATTACAACTTGGCCGCAGCCAGTTTCCATAAAGTTGTATGCTATTTTAAGCCGCAGCTAAGTGATTCGGACTGAAGTTATGATCGACGTCGAGGTATTTAAATAATAAGCTTCGCCGGTGTTAACTCTAGCACGTCTTCAAGGTGGTTTTGCAGCCCAGAAGTCGTATGATAACG
The DNA here is from genome assembly GCF_001949145.1 of Acanthaster planci. The sequence continues at coordinate 489,771 of NW_019091518.1, forward strand.
TAGGCTTTAGTTTGGTCGAGGCTATGGCAATGTATATAGGTTCATTGTTGACAGGGTTATTAATTAAGGGCATAGGCTGGTTTGGCTGCAATTTTCAAGGAAGCGGAACTCCATCTTCCAGCATTTCAATGAGGAAGGAAGTGCGCTCGTGAAAAGCAGAGATATACATGTACATCATTGCTATTTTACTTTCAGTCATTGTGTTTCAAAACCCAAGTACTTTCACCTTAATAAAATAACTTACTCTGCTGTTTGATTTTAAAAATAACATATGAACATGATCTCAAGCGGCACTCCCTTCTGCCAGCGGCCCCTGGTTATATTCTTGAACCCGGCGTAAACAGCCTCTGTCCAGGACGAGAGGTTATGAGTTCAGTCGAGTTGTTGGCCTTTGGCTGGCGAAGCTGAAGTGCATCCGTTACACTGATTAGAAGCAGGGAGTATACTTCGCGTGTTCGGTGACGAAAGAAACGTACCAGAGGTAAGGGGTTTTAATACTGAGCCGAGTTTTTCTGAAGACTGCTTTGATGTGAAACATGAAAGTGCCGGGAGTTGTGTTAGTCAGTTGAGTATTTTTCGTGTATGTCGGGTTGGATTAGGCTAAGGGATAGTGAAATATTGTTGCCGATAACTGCACAGTGTATTGAGGTTTAATCTGGTGTGATGACCCCAGAGGTTTTGGAGAATTTTAGAGCAAAACAGTTGGAACGCTTATGCTGGCAAAATTTGGAATTTAGTATTAAACAAAAAAGATCATAAATGCAAAACCAGTCGAGGATGGTGCAAACAGATACATCATTGCTGACACGGGTACTCGTGGATACTCCGTTTCAGGATCGACTTCCAATATCTTAAATTTCTGCATTATATTTTTTGGCCTACTTCGACAAAAACATTTTTGCAAGAAGTAAAGAACCCGGGCCACGCGCCTGTGGAAATTACTAAGAACGATGAAAGGAGATAAATTAATCTGCCTTTTCAGTTGACATACATGTAGGATATAAAACTGCGTTTGTGACAATTAAAGTGATCAGCGTGCATGTCAACCCATAGAGTATTAGTGTCCTGATCATGGAAAAGTATCCAAACCTATATCACCGATTCAGATTTTATTGCAATAAGTTGGCTTATACTGGGAGCGTTCTATCATGGAGGTAGAAATAATCTGGGTAAAGAGGTTTTTGATCAAGATTTGTGATTCTTCTCTCATGCTACAAAATGATCCTCAGTTTTGAAGGAAACGCAGTTAAGGAGATAATGAACCAGGATTGTGTCCGTGAGTGAAAATAATACATTTACTGCCTAATCACACAGTGACATAGATGCATAATAGGTAAAGTTCAAGCGCGATCATTGTCAACCACCAGTTGATTTTTCCTGGTACCCAGGAATAACATTTCACGCGGGTTAGGCCAATTCAAATTAATTCCTTGTTTATCATCCCCGCCCGACCGGATTTTCCCTAGCACCTCGACTTTTTTTGATTATTTCCAACTTCTTAACAAATTTCCGGCCCTTTTCAACCTTGCAGTTGTGTCTATACCACAAAAATTGTCTAGTCTTGCCGTCAACCATGACCGATTGATCTGATCATCCTGTTTTACGGAACACTCAGATTAAAATAGTGTACAAGAAAGGTATTTTAGAAATCTTAAAAGTCTGGAAAGTACTAACTTGAAATATCAAATGTCAAAGGTCCTCCCGGCCCAAAAATATAACTTTGAGTGATGATAAACAACAAATTGATTTTAATCGGCCTTACCAAATATTGACAAAATGCTGTCGTTCAAGCTTGCTCATAGATGAAAATGCATCGCACGAAATGGGACTCTAAACTCGAAGAAGGCGGTATAACCATGCCATAATAAGTCCGGCATGTCATGAAATCTGACACTTTTTTGCAAGTGATTGAAAATGTACTTTTTTTGGTACGGGATATAAGCCTTCAATTACTTAAATTAAAAAATAATTGAATTCCGTATTGGTTTCACGAAGGTATATTGGTTAAGTTAAAATTCAGTCTCCACGCCTTACAAATTTTCCATTATTTTATCCTACACTTTTTTATTTCCTTTTAATCAGACAACTAGGATACTTATTCGCAAGTCCCAACTTTATCACCTTTAGTGGAGAAAAATATGATTTAGAGTCAGCAATATAAATTAACTATTAAACTAGCTCTCATAAATACATCTTGCTATTCTTTATTGCCATTTTGGCCAATATACCTTCAAAAACTACACCCAAACATTCGTTCATTGCAATGAAGCGAAGAAACCCCCGGCAACCTTTGTTTGAATGAAAAAAAGGTAAATAGGTAGGTCTTTCACCTTTAACCTACTGAGGAGAGGCGATCTGTACTACCAATGCTACGCGGCTGGACTTTGCCTGATCATTTGGGTCATCTTCCAAAATAACGCTAAAAAGCTGTCTGAATGTAATCACTAGTGCTTAGCATAATGTAGTGTTGATTAGAGTCAATATGCATTGGTCATAATATTTTTTTATACTAAAAGGACCAACAATAATAAATGCAAGTTGTATCATATTAAAAAATTGTTTATTACTACCTTCCTGAGTGTAAAGGGGTTTTGCATAACTGATAGTAAACCATCAGAAATTACATTGTTATAATTTGGCCATCACCATTCTATTCAGGGACATAATCATGGACCCCTCCCCAGTGCATTTTGTACCGAGCAGACAAAAAAAGTATAGTGTCGGCGTCTGCCGTGTCTGCCAAGAGGAAATGCAGAAGTGTAGGCCAAAGTATTGATTGAAACAAATCTCTTCAGTTGACATTTAATTCAATGTTAACGGCAGACACCGTAGATACTGCCCTCCGGTCCCACCTCGATTTGCTTCCGTCATGTTACATCTTTTTCAGTTCCAAGCGTCTGGAAAATTTCAGAATTCTCCCCCTTAACAATCCCCCAGCTCCAATTTTCACCAAAGGATTTACATCGACCTGCACCAAATTGTTCCTCGATCGGCACCGTGGGTTGACAGGCTTTACTTAGGAAGACTGATTCACCAGGTATGCACAAGTGCATCAAAAGCAAGCACGGATCTACGAAAACTCCACTCCGTGGCATTCACTTTTCACCACTTTTTATCATGCGTGCGTTTCTGCAATTATCGCGTAATGTTATGGTGGTTGTGTACATAACGACACGTAATTTCCAGCAATCGCGTGCGTGTAACCTCAACGTACGAAGTATCATTGATGAAGTACATGCTAGAAAATGCAAAGGATTTCCCAAAAGATGTTGTTTACTGGTCTCCGTAAAGAATCACATTTTAAGTCTCCAACTTTATTTTTCCGTGGTGATAGCACTTGAAAATCTTTCTTATCTAGATGTTCGTCCTTTGCATGTTAATCACAGTATGTCGCACTATAAGGGGCATATTTTACTTTTTTTTTTTTACTCAATTGCATGTTATGGAAATAGCTGTAAATTCACACAAGTAACTGATTAACTGTGTTACAATGTTACTTTTTCGTCACAGGATTTTACCATGGCCATAGCGACCGTCTCTAGGCAACAAGGTCAGAGCATGGTGCTCTTTTTCATTGGCACTGGAGCAGTATTCGTGTTGTGTACGGTTTACGTTGGTCTCAACTACGTGCCCATCAATGTGCCGAATGTAACGAGCTTGTCTGAGCGGTTGGTGTTAGCTTCGCGGTGGCTAGTGTTGTCGCTCCTTCCAATGATATATGGTGTGGTGGTAAGTCTATCCGCTTCAGCAGAAGTGCCCCCTTATCGTATGGAGGACCAAAGTAGACAATCCCCATTTCGTATTTTCTGCTAGTAGATTTTGAGGTTTTTAGAATTTGGCTGTGAGTGACCCCCCCACATGAATTTTCTGCTAGCGCCTAATTTGGATCGTCTTTTGATGACTCCAGCGATGCCCCAAAAACTGGCTGACTGAATACTTGAAACGAACGTTTCAATTTCCAGTTGACCAGTTTTCTGTTCGAAATCTCTCGATTACATGGTCATGGCAGAGCTGCGGTACCAGATTCATCATTGTTGCTATTTTTCCCGATAGAATATCGCATTTACTCGGTTTAGCAACATCGAGACAGCAGGTATCAACCCGTCCCTTGTGATCTCAGAGCACCTCACGGGCATGAAACAACGTGCTCTGCAGAACACCTTGGAGCAAACAGTGATCCACGTCGCTGCTGTGTTGGCTCTGAGCACTTACCTAGAAGGCGACAGACTGAAACTCGTACCGATTTCCGTGTTCTTGTTCCTGTGTGGACGGGTGACATTTTACATTGGGTACCTGGGTACGAGAAATCCCTTGTATCGTGCTTTCGGTTTTGCTACCACCTCCATAACCAATATCGCTGTGATTGCCTACGGATTGTACTATCTGTTTTCCAGCGGGGTCGGACAAGGATTCTCTAGTTGAGGGAGTGTGGAAGTCGAAAATAGCCTTTAATCCAGAACAAAATGCTTTTAGATAATACAGAAGTGGTGACATATTTGTGTTATTGGATCAATGTACCGATACAAGTAGCATAGCAGCAGGACGAGGAACTTTCCTATAGAATGGATTTCCATTGATCATGTTTGAGACGTTTGAGCATTTTCTGTAAAAAAGTTGTTATTTTGAGAGCTAACTTTTCAGAGACGCATTGCCATCGCTGGGGGTCAGGATTATTGTGTAAATGTTCTATAAACCTGCTAATTTATGATGAAAACGAAATATTGTATTCTGATGGACAAGTAGCATAAATTATAGAAAGTTAGGACCTCAAATGGAATTTAAGTCTTGCCGAAATCAACCAGAGAGATGCGGCTTGTCACGTAAGCCTACGGCAAAGTACGTCGCGTATAAGCTTAGAAAACTGGGCCTACGTTCAGCACGAGAAAACGTCTACAAAAATTTCCATTCTTAGTCTTACTTCGATAAGAGTGTTTGCAGCATCAAAAGATCATGAATAACCACCGGAGCGGCACTTCATAGTTCAAACTGAGGAAACTGAGTTAAATTTTAGAACTATGTTTAGTAAGAGTATGAACACCACGAGAAGGCGTGACGTGTCGAGGCAAGTTAGACTTGTCCCAAGTCTGACCGCCACATCTGTTGTAAACCATCCGCGTGGCAGGTTTTTCAACAAACAGGAATGCGCACATTGTCTGAGGTACATGTATTTATGGATTTGGTCAAGAAATATCTGCTATTGGTGGTATGCTCACAGATATGTACTACATTATGATTTTCTTTAAAGCACATTTATTGTAAATCTGGATTATTTTTAACTCTTTAATCAAATGTTTTCGATGTTCAATCGTTTGCGATAATTTTTAGGTGCACTTTTGTCCAAGGTTTACCCTTCACTCAATCATCAGCCAGATCGTCACTTCGACGATTTGGACTGTCTTCACGATGTCGCTAAAAGCCGTTGCTTCCTCCAAAGACTCCCGTCAAGTTCTTGCGTTTGTTATTTGTGATACTGAATTTTGACTCTCTGCTGTCCAGCGACCCTTTGCACTCAGACCACTGCACCTTATTGATTGTCCGCTCATGTACCACGAGCCCTTCCATGTCTACGCTAGAAAAGGTCCAACGATATGACGTGCGTCCTCACAATTCCCCCTTATATAGTTTTGTCACCATGTCTTGCCGAGAGAGGCCGAGAGTTTCGCGACCAAAATGTGAACCCAATGGCAGCTTGAGCTGCAAGCATACGTAAGACAGGAGCCTATAAGGCCACTTGGGTTTGGCCTGTTTGCTTAATGGCTTTGTTCCAGTCAGAATTTCAAGGCTTACTCACAATCATTTCTTTATATTGGTTAGCATTTCAGTATAAACGCTACGGTGAACACGCTGGTGTCATAATAGGTCATGTCCGCCGTATCGAGGTTTTGTGACGATTCTATATACATATATGCATTGTATTTCCATGGCCGAACCGCAGTGAGAAGCCGTAACCGCGCATGTAGGACGACGATTCTCGTTCAGGACACGGCCTGCCTCACTTTCGACTTCCCATGAAAACTAGAAGCAGCAAAGCAGCGATGGCAAAGAGGTGAAGGCCTCCCATCAGAAGGAATGGTATGGTGTAGCTGCCTCCAAGGTCAAAGATCAAACCTGGGGGAAAATAATGACAATAAAAAGACACTAGTTAATTTCAACATGTCATTATGTAACCTCTTCATAAAACACATCCTCGGTACCAGGCAAAAAGGACCAGTGCATGGTTTACAAACTTATCAACATGACTATAAGAATTAATTCAAAGTAGGTGCGCCACCAAGTGGCGTAAAATGGGTGAAATTCTGAGGGCATTTTATATGTCACCCATACTGTGCACTGGGTGGGAAAGGCAGCCATTTACTCTTTCTGTTCTTGGTGTATCTCTTTCAGATTCGGATTGTCACTTTCTCCCAGCTTAATAATGCGTACTTCTCAACTACCAGATTTCGTCACATTACATTAAAATATTATCCCGGAGCGGCTGCTACGTCGTACGTTAGTCTCGACTTCGGCTGCAACCAGTCCCAGAAACATTATGGGGTTTTTAAGGGCTTGGATTTTTAGAATATGGACAAAGCTTTCACAAACAGGCTCGTCATTGTGATTAGGATGTCAGTCTATTTCCCCCATCTCTTAATTTCCAGTGTCATTTCTTTGTGGGCGCTTTTGTGTGACGAGTGCTAACAAACCTGGTAGATACAGAAGTAAGAAGGAAAACACTGCCGATTTCATCGCCATCCATCCAAAGGCGCTGCCTAGACAATCTGGTGGGACCACTTCACACGACAAGACATCCATCAGAACCCAGATCATGAAGGTGCTGCACGCGTATATGACCATAGCGACCACATTTAACCAGTAGGATGTTAGCCACGGGTCGACAGCGTAATACACGGCAATTGATATCAGGGCAATCCCCATGAACTGTTTGGTGCCGACTATCTGAATTTTGTCCATCAGAGGCCCAAGAATGACGCCAGTAAGCACTCTGGTCAGTCCCATGATCGAAGTCAGGGTGACGGCGTCACCCGGGTCGAATCCCTTGGTCAGTGTGTGAGGGACAAAGTACACTGCCCAGCCTAGGCTGGAAACGTGACTTACAATCGATATGACTGCTACACACCAGTAGGCCCGACTAGTAAGGAGTCTAGTGAGAAACAGTTGCCAAGCGGTTTGGAGAGCTGACAAGATTGAGTTATTTTCCTGCTTGACCCTTTCTCTCGAGGCGTCCTCATCCACGCTGCGTTGGTATTCTTCCCGAGAAGGATCGCCTGGTAAGGCAAAGTAGTCTATACTCCTCTTGTGTAAAGCAAAAGCACTGACAGACGGACACTGCAATAGGGCACCGCACACGGTCATATGAAAAAAAATAGAACCCAAGAGAAGCATGGCGCCTCTCCAGCCGTAAGTGTCCAGGAAGAGCTGAGTCAACGGTGGCATGACTATGAAAGCCACGGAGCTGCCCGTTTGGGAAATGGAGAAAGCTGTGGTTGTACTTCCTGAAGTAAAACAATGACCGAGTAGCTCTTTACACAAAACGTTAGAAATCCCGATACCAGGTCCTGGAGATAAAAACAAGACACCGTGAATAATATGTAAACACGACGAAAGACTCAAAATATATGAAAGTTATCTCGAGATGGGCATACGTCAATCATTATACTATACGTAAAGAACAAATCTTCATGCCCGAATTTTATTTTTGATACTGGCCATTTAGCTCTACCGACTGCATCCATCAACCTTTGTAGGTAGACTGTTTTGATTTGACAAGAAGACTAAAAGTGGCCTTGATTCATCCATAATTATCACAGACGTGTGTTGATTGAGTTCTGCCAAGTGACATGCATTTACTATTATTAAAACAGTTCTTATGCAGTGTACCAGTAGGTAATCTTGTAAGGAAAGTCGGGTCAGTTATTTTATTAATCCAAAGCTGTTTGGTTTATCCGAAAACTGGAAGGTATTTCAACTGCTATTGAAACGTATTGTGGCGGTCTGCACCGACGGGAACCTAGAGTCGTCCTCAGCCGACGTCAGCGAGCGGTCTAGGGAAAGCAGAATCGTTTTGGGACAGCCTACCACCAGGCGCAGGGAGTTGCACCACTATTGCTTTGGTCGTCCTCGACCCATACACAGGACCCGACGAATACTCGTCCTTCGTATTCTGGGCCCTGTCCCGATTCATAGGGATTTCTTTCGAAAAATTGTCTCCGGGATATCTGAGGGGTATCCGCTTGATTTTATGAGCTGGAATTGCACTGGTAGCCTATGTTCACAACTTACGGGGTAAACTATCCGTTAGGTTGCTAATTGCAGAAAACTCGCCTACTCCTCGTTTGGAGGAAAAAATGTTGCTGGCGTGCGTGCACGTGCCAGCGCTCATTCTACAAACGAACGCTACCTAATGTGATACACGCTGGCGAGTGTGAAATGTGGTTGTGTCCCCCTATCACGTGATCGGTCTGGACCAATAAAAAAGCATTATTCAGAACAGAGATATGACAATTCAAGCTGAAAACCATTAATGACTTGGGAGTGCTGCGTAGTTTG
>NW_019091518.1:514430-580589 GCF_001949145.1 Acanthaster planci
TCAATGTTGTTGGATTAGAAAAATCTTTGCTAAATTTGATGAAAGGTTGCTGTCGACCGATGGAATAACTGCACATTTGCACGTAATGATAACAACGCATTTCCACAGACACTCTAAATTTCGGACTGGACAGCTGATTACACCGATCGATTCCCTCGGCAATTTTTATTTTGCCCCAGAAAAGAAATGCGGCGGGCTTTGTTCAAACAACGATAAATCTGCAAGGAAAATAGTGAGAGTAAAATATGGAAATCTGCACGATCAAAACTCCAAACGGGAACCGGTTAGAACGCTTTTGAAATAGTGAGACAAAAATTGAACTGGACACCAACTGAAACACAGAGGTGTATTTTCAAAAACTGTAGTAATTTCCGAAGTTTTAGTACGGAATATTCTCCAAAGTCACTTCAAACCAGTCATAAAAGAATTACAAACTGTGTACAAAGAAATCAATTCAGATATATTCTAGTATTTAACTGTATCTTCTGACAGAACTCCTCACCACGAATTCATGCACGTGCGCTAAATGTTTCAGCTCCTTCTGTAGACCTTTTCACTAATAAATTAATAATTATGCACGCATGCGCAAAATGGCCTTGGCGGCGCGGGCCATTGAAAATGTACAAGGGAGCAATATTGATCGGTTTTTCTCAGATTACGCTGTAATACTTAATATTAGCTGTGTCAACAATTGTCATCAAAATCGTTTTTCATACGTGTGTGAGCAGAAAAGAAGCACTAAAACTTTAATGGACACGGCGAGGGTGATTACTCCAGAGAGCACACTGAACTGTTGTCCAATGCGAGCAGAGGTCAAACAGCTGGAAACATAAAATGACCTCCACAAAGAGATTCGTTTGTCCTTTTATTCATATTTCACTGCACATACGGAAATGTATCCAACCGGTCAGGTTATTACCCATTCTCGTTACACCAAAAATGGGGGAACTGCAGCATTTACTTGGGGTTAAAACGGAAACCGCCGTATGGGGTATCTGGCTGTCTTGGGTATATGGACCAACTGGTTCTTCTGGGTTACTGCAAAGGCCCGGTTGTGATGCTACCAACTCTACAGGACCAGATGGACATGTACACTTGGGTCATCACCACGGATGATGGAGCTAGTTGAGGTCACTGCTAATCTAAATAAGGAAAATTAAATTCTTAACCGTGTACGGTGCCCTACTGCAGTGTGCTTCTATCAGTGGTTTGGCCGTACACAAGAGGGTGCAGACTACTCTGCCTTACCAGATTATCCTTTAGAGGAAGGACATCAACACAGCGTGGACAAGGACGCCTCGAGAGAAAGGGTAGGGCAAAGAAATGACTCTATCTTGACAGTTGTTCGAAAGGCTTGGCCACTGTTTTGCACTAGATTCCTTACTAATCGGTCCCGCTGGTGTATAGCAGTCATATCGATTGTAAGTCGCATTTCCAGCCTAGGTTGGGCAGTGTACTTTGTCCCTCACACCCTGACCAAGGGATTCACCCCGGGTGACGCCGTCACCCTGACTTCGATCATGGGACTGACCAGAGTGCTTACTGGCGTCATTCTTGGGCCCGTGATGGACAAGATTCAGATAGTCGGCAACAAAGAGTTTATGGGATTCGCCCTGACATCAATTACCGTGTATTACGCTATCGACCCGTGGCTAACATCCTACTGGTTGAATGTGGCCGCTGTGGTCATATACGCGTGTAGCAACTGCATGGTGTGGGCTCTACAGGACGTCTTGTTGCGTGAACTCGTCCTATCAAATTGTCTAGGCAGTGCCTTCGGATGGATTGCAATGAAGTCGGCTGTGTTTTCCTTCTTACTTCTGTATCTACCAGGTTTGTTAGCACTCGTCGCACAAAAGCGCCCACAAAGAAATGACACTGAAAATGAAGAGATGGGGGAATAGACTGACATCTTAATCACAATGATGAGCCTGTTTGTGAAACGTTGCCCGAAATGTAAAAACCCCAGCCCTCAAAAAACCCCTCTGGGACTGGTTACAGCCATAGTCGAGACTAACGTACGACGTAGCTGCCGGTTCGAATAATTATTTTAATGTAATGTGATGAAATCTGATAGTCAGGAAGTACGCATTATCAAGCTGGGAGAAAGCGACAATCATAATCTGAAAAGGATACACCAAGAAGAGAAAATGGAAATAGCTGCTCTTCCAAGCGCACAGTATGGGTGATATATGAAAATGCCCTCAGAATTTCCCCCATTTACGCCACTTGGTGGCGCACTATCTACTCTGAATGGTTTCTGAGGCTACATCCGAATCTGTTATCTAGAGCTAGGTCTAGGTCTTCCCTCCATTGGAAATGTGCGGAGATGCGTAGACAATAGACCTAGCCGTAGCTCTGGAAGCCTGTTTCGGTCACGGCCTGATAGTCATGGGGAAAGTTCGTGTGTCGTCGAAAAGTTCGTTTGTCAACCACTGGTCGATTTTGCCTAGTACCGAGGATGTGTTTTATGAAGAAGTTACCCAAGGGCATGTTGAAATTATGTAGTGTACATATCGTGGAGTTTTGACTCCTGTTTTTTGGACCGAAGTGACTAAAGTGTAGAAGTGAATGCGTCACGTGCACAATTATGTGTGTAAAAGGCATTAATGCGAGAACCAGCGATGGAACCAACGCACGAGTATACTCCTTCGTTTGAAGTATACTTCTTGGTTCAAATGACATCGAGCTTCGCTATTCTGCTAGTGCCGTTGGCAATACTTGGTCTGCATCTCAGGCTTCATTTTTGGGGGGTCTCTGACTTTGTGATATTGTTAATACCACATACAGAAACATCAAGTAAAATACAAAAGAGCAAATTATTGCTGCACTTCAATTGAATTTGAACGCTTAAGGCTACTGTCGGTGACCAATTTTGGAGACGAAAGCCCACGATGGAGACGAAGTTGAGTATTGGGAAACGGCCACAGCTTATGAGTTAAGAATCGTCAGAGATATGCAGTTAGGAGTTAAGTTCTTTCCGGTGTAGGCGCCATTAAGCGCTTACGAACAAAGTTTTTTGGCCGAGACGTTTCCGTGAGTCGTCACACGTAGGCTATGTGAAACTGTGCACCTAGAGGCCGCCAATGGATAATCTCCTTAATAAAATAAATATTGTGAAGGTAACGAGAAGACTTGGTCACAACTTTAAGGGATTAAAGGATGGGAAGACAAAATTTGTCATAAGTCATTTAATCTATTAATTAATTCATTTATATATGTTAAAGACGGGCAAAATTCGGTGGTTTGCCACCTCAAACCTAGACCCACTTTTTCGATTTTGTTACCATTCAAATTCTACTATGACCGTAGACTGATGAGGCACTTAAATTCACAAACCTACTCGATACGCTGGGGTCTTGAGATGGCGTCTTGGCGGGAGACGATCGGTACCGCAGTGACTGCTCTGTATCAATGACGCGTCCGTGTATTTCTCTGACGCGTGTTATCACTTCACGCGCCCACGGTGATAAAGTTGCGACAGGATAAAGGTAAAAAATCAATTTCCTAAATCTTTCTAAAATTCTTTTGATCTACTCGGCTCTAGACTAGCCATAAAGAAATCACAAAGCTTAATTAAGGCTTAGCTATTCTAGAAATAATCTAGTGAAGCATCCCAAATCAATCTGGAAAGGTAGTTGAACGAGATTGCCCAACTAGCTATACACGTAGGCCTCAACAAAGGCAGTAAAGTTATTGCTTTATACAGACTTAATGTAATTAAAATCCTATTTCGCTGTTACTTTAACATAACTATAAAGAATTTAAAGACGTTAAGCAAAGACTGGGATAGCTAGGACAGGCCTTCTGGATCCCTCATTCGCAAACTATCAGGGATAAACTGTTGCAAAGCCCGTTTGTGTAAATGAGACCTGCTCGTCCCTTGGCTACAAATAGAATGATGAAGTCATTTCTTTATTCAGTGTTCATTTGGTACTTCATATCCGTTATTTGGTATTTTATTTTATATTTATTTATATATCTTCTGGCGAAATCCCTCACTTCAGATCTATGCATGTGTACTGAGCTTTCCTGCACTCTTCTTGATCTCTCAGCTATTGCTGTTTACTTACGTCTAACTGAAGAGGAAACATTTTGGATACGAATTTCTTGTTCGAGAAGTGTGAAAACTACTTCAAAAGTCCTCACCTTTGTGTACACGCAGGCCCACATGCCTCAATTAAACAATATTTGGGTGTTTATCCATTGCATAATGTTGTATTCTTAGCTTTGTCATTACGTTGTTTTTCATGCTTTCAATGTATGAACCCAGCAGAGAGACACAAATAACTAAGCTAAGCTTTTGTCTGATGCAGGCCAGCAGAGGTCAAATCAGTGATAGCGTACAGTCACTCCCACAAAATGTATGTTTTGTCATTTTATTTATGTTCCAGTGCGCATACTCAACAGTTTTACCACTGGATGGGTTATTGCCTATTTCGGCTACACAAACATGGCGGAACAGCAGCAGTCAACTGCGCCGGGAGTAGCTACGACAAACCGCCGTATGGGGTTTCTGGCTGTCTTGGGAGTATGGACCAACTGGTTCTTTTGGGCTAGCGCAGTGAAGGGCCTAGCCGTGATGTTACCAACTCTACAGGACCAGATGGACACCAACACTTGGGTCATCGGCTGGATGATTGTGGTAGTTGAGGTCACTGCTAATCTCATCGGTAAGGCAAATTAAATTCTTAACTTACACTCGTATATCGATGATGGCGATGCTGACAAAAGACACAGCAGCAATCATCAGCGGCAACCAATTAGACAATCAACATTGGCACGCATCTGTTAGCGAGAGGACAGAAATCCACAGCAACGCACTGTCTCGTTGATTTGCCATAGAGTTCACAACATTGTCCACGATAAGCATTACCGGCAACCAATTATTACAAATATATTCCATAGCAAAACAAAATGCTCCAGAAGTCAAACTACGACAAAAATGTGCGTCATAAAACTCAACAGTCAAAACCTAATGATGTACAACATAACATTTGAATCAACACTACCATAAACACGAATGGTGAAAACGAAATTATTTTCAAACTCGTTTTGTTATTTAAGGACCTATGGCAGCCCCTCTCGGAAGGTGCTTCGGCATCGGGGCCTGCGTCATGGTCAGTGGCTTGATGATGGGCGTGGCCTTCATTATTGCATCGTTTTCTTCAGCTGTGGTTATGGCCACAGTGTTAGCTGTTCTGGCAGGTTAGTCATCAGATACACCGCCTTCATTCATCTTTTTTGGCCTGACTCTTTACCCTGGGACGCGTTCCCAAGGTCAAACCTACACGATCACGGGGACAGACTCATCCGTTGAGTCCATTGCATTTTTCAGGTTTGCAGAGCCCTGAGTCCGTCCTGAAGGTATATTAATGCTTCAGAGGTTGTCCCATAGCTTCTACAGATCTTACAAACCACCAAAACCCACCAAAAGTACATCACAGTACCGCGGGGGGCCGTTTTCCCAGGCTATCCGGATTTGAAGGGGGGGCCCTCGCGCCACACGCCAGCCAAGCCATACCGCCACCACACACCCCCCCCCCAACAAAAATAACACTTCAAAGACAGCCGACAGAGGCCTCTGACAAGTTCCAGAGAGCTGTCACTGATAAAGAACATTCCACTGCCTGCCCCAGGGACCGTTTTGTAAACAGCCCATTAGGTTGTGCACAAGGGACCAATTAGTACACAGTCCTATGGGAATTGCCTGGAGGCTGGCTCAAGGCCGTCTGGGTTTTTTGCATTTTTTCTGGCTAGGGGAGGCCCTGGCTGTAAAATGACTAAACCAGGCTTTTCAGCATGTTCGGGGGTAGGATATGATAAGTAGTCGTGGAATTTGGACTTAAGAAAAAAAAGTAATATGTTAATTAGCTCCAATGGACCCGCCAGGAGAGGCCACTTCCTCTACCGAGGTTTGAACAGCCTCCACGCTGCTGCCATAGACTTGGAGAGCGTCAAACTGGCAGCTTTACATCAAAGAATAGAGCCGGTTCATTGAATCGGGAACCAGTGATCCGAGTAAACTTAATTGTGCGTTGCTGCCAGTTCGAGTCTCTACACGCTTATGGCGGCAGCGTGCACAGAGCGAATAGGGATGGGAAGGCTTCATTACAACCGTTGTTAACATGGATGATCTTGTCCTGTCATTTACCAAAAACTAAGCAGCACTCCAAGTCATTAATGGTTTTCAGCTTGAATTGCCATATCTCTGTTCTGAATAATGCTTTTTCATTGGTCCAGACCGATCACGTGACAGGGGGACACAACCCCATTTCACACTCTCCAGCGTGTATCACATCAGGCAGCGTTCGTTAGATGAACGAGCGCTGGCACGTGCACGCACGCAAGCGCCCCCAGCGTCCATGGCTAATGAAGGGTTTGCTTATCGCTAATGATGAAAATATTTTCCCTGAGGAGAACAAGTGAAAAACATCAAGAAGACATAGATATGAATATGACAAAGCAATTTTCGACTGCTGTAATGTAGAATATGATGTTTTGAATACCGTCGGCAGAGCTGTATACACAGAAAGTATAACGCCAGCTTCAGATTTTGCGTATATTGTACCAACAATGCCGACACTCATGTCGCAACTTTCTCTAAGGGCATCGAGCTGGACCAAGAGAGGGCTCTATTTTCTTAGTAACGGAGGTTCCTCTGGTCGGAACTGAACTTTGCTGGTTCACAAAGGACTAGGAAATGCACGGGTCAATATGGCTCTTTTCAACTGATGAGTGGGTGGCACGCAGTCTGATCGAGGCGGATACACAGCCCTGACCCTCGGGTGCGCATTTCGTCCTCGGCTTCGCCACGGCCGCCACGGAGTGCCCCTCGGGGTTTAAAAATGTCATATCCCACACCACAGTAGTCAACGATTGTTAAATCTATGCACAGAAATAAATCAGTAATCGAATTTCTTCTTGGAAGAGAGACACACCTTTAAAGCATGGCAATTAAGGCGTCTGAAGTTAAGCGCGGTGGTTGCAGCAGACGACTCGCCGTCTGTTGAACTGAGCCTTGTTTCATCACCACGTCGTACCCAGTTCGCGTTATGCGTGTAGAAAGCTGAAGGATATGAGTCATCTTGAATATTAAGTGTTCATACGTTTCGAAAGTGACTGAAACACGTTTCCACTTCGCAGATATACCAAACAGCTTTGGAACTGACCCAACTTGCCTGACAAAATTACCTACTGGTGTACTGCATAAGAACTGTTTAATAAATGCATGTCACTTGCCAGAACTCGATCAACACACGTATGTGATAATTAGATGGATGAATCAAGGCCACCGTTAGTCATCACTTCTCAATAGCCCTCCTGTCATATCAAAACCGTTTGCCTGCCGAACGGTTGATGGATGCTATCGGTAAAGCTAAATGGCCAGTGTCCAAAATGTAATTCGGGCAGAGAGATTTTCTCTACGAGTATTGTATAATGAATAACGTACAAAGCCCAATAAAAGATGGTTTTCAAATATTCTGTATCTTTCTTCGTGACGTGTTAACGTATTATTCACAGTGTGTTATTTTTATCTTCAGGACCTGGTATCGGGATTTCTAACGTTTTGTGCAAAGAGCTACTCTCTCGTTGCTTTACTTCAGGAAGTACAACCACAGCTTTCTCCATTTCCCAAACGGGCAGCTCCGTGGCTTTCATAGTCATGCCACCGTTGACTCAGCTCTTCCTGGACACTTACGGCTGGAGAGGCGCCATGCTTCTCTTGGGTTCCATTTTCTTTCACCTGACCGTGTGCGGCGCCCTATTGCAGTGTCCGTCAGTCAATGCTTTGGCCGCACACAAGACAGGTACAGACTACTCTGCCTTGCCAGACGATTCTTCAGAGGAAGGACATCAACACAGCGTGGATGAGGACGCCTCGAGAGAAAGCGTCAAGCAGGAAAATAACTCAATCTTGTCAGGTCTCCAAACCGCTTGGCAACTGTTTCTCACTAGACTCCTTACTAGTCGGGCCTACTGGTGTGTAGCAGTCATATCGATTGTAACTAACGTGTCCACCCTAGGTTGGGCAGTGTACTTTGTCCCTCACACACTGACCAAGGGATTCGACCCGGGTGACGCCGTCACCCTGACTTCGATCATGGGACTGACCAGAGTGCTTGCTGGCGTCATTCTTGGGCCCGTGATGGACAAGATTCAGATAGTCGGCAACAAAGAGTTCGTGGGAATTGCCCTGACATCAATGACCGTGTATTACGCTGTCGACCCGTGGCTAACATCCTACTGGTTAAATGTGGCCGTTGTGGTCATATACGCGTGTAGCAACTGCATGATGTTGGCTCTACAGGACGTGTTGTTGTGTGAAATCGTCCCATCAGATTGTCTAGGCAGCGCCTTTGGGTGGATAGCAATGAAATCGGCTGTGTTTTCCTTCTTTCTTCTTTATCTACCAGGTCTGTGAGCAAATGGTTTCTTTTTCCGTCGACGGAAAGCTCCCATACAAACATGACACTTGAAATTAAGAGACGAAGAGCGAAAAGAATACACTGTCACTCTAATCACAAGAATAATCCCGAAACACAAATCTGTAACTTCCAAGAATTCCAGCCTTTCAAATCCTCACAATTCAAGGAAAGGTTGCCGCCATAGTCAAAAAGAAAGTACGACGTAGCTAAAGTTTCATGTATTTTTTAATTTAGTATGAGGAAATCTGAGTGTTTTTTTTAAGTATGCGTCACCAAGTAGAAAGAAAATGGCAATTGGAATCAGAGAAAAGATACACGAGATGAAAAAGTGGAAATGGTAGCCCTTCCCAGTGCGCTGCATGGCTGATTGGAGCCAGCGAATGAAATTGCCCTCACCCGGTTAACGCCACTAGGTGGCGCACTGTTAACTGCGAACAGAACCTGAAAGTTGACCCCCGATGGCATGCTTCCACGACCCTTGGATAAGAAAAATAACACGCAAAAATTTTAGAACTAGTTTTTGTTCAGTTACTTCTTAAAAACTAATCTTGGAAAATGTCCTAGCTTCTAAAATATTTGCTAGCATGTTAATTTATAGAAACTGAAAAATTACTTGACCAAAAACATAAATATCCTGCCAAGAATTGACATATTACTTCCAAAAATCTAAACTACATGAAGAATAGTGCAATTCGGTAGTATCGAACGCAAATTAACATTAATAGACGGTCGGTAAAAACCAGCACAAGAACAGATCAAAATATATTAAGGATTGTTTATATTTATAAGGAAATAATCTTCAAGCAATAATCTGCTTTAACGAAAGATTCTAACTTTATAAAGGCAGTGTGTATGATTTGAATTTGCTGCAGTGTGGTAGAACTGGCCGATTTGGGGGTTTGCTGGTTTCTTTGTGTATCATTCCTTAAGTTTGATCCATTGTTTGAGATCACTGCTTTGAGAAAAATCGAGAAAAATGCAGTTTATTTTTAACTCTGGAAGCGCAGCTCGTGTAACTTGTCTCGCAAAAATCCGTGGGCCACGGGACGTTCCTGAGTGCCTCTACAATGCACAGGCGAGGTCGATCTGCAGACTGAATATGGCCCTCAAAAATGCATTTTTCCATGGCTTCGCCCAATACCCGTGGTTGGCAAATTGACCTTCAAGTTTGTGTTTACTCTTCAACAATTCAGCGCTGAGAAATTGTCGATTAAACAACGTTTCCTCGGGCGGTGAATTGACTGCAGCCACCACAGTGCTCTCGGCTACCACGTGTGTGTACGGGTGCACATAGACTCTTCCAACACACAGCTCAATGCTTTACACACACACAAAATAACATATCTCTTTTCTCGAAAATGATAGCATTTCTGGCTGGAAGATTTTACAGATTGTCAGACACTATTATGGACTTACTTTACAGTAAGATGTTTCAAGATAATTTGACAGTCGCTTTTTGGAGATCATACAAATGCCATATATTGCCTTTACCATTTGCTGACATGAAACGCTTCAGGTCATCTAGAATGATTTTAGAACCCAGGTGCAGGTAGGTAAATCTTTGAAACAACGTACAGTCTTGTTTTCACATAAGTACGGGGAGCGAAAATAAACGTGCATGAACAAAAAACCTATGAGAGCGATATTGTTGAAAGTGAAAGGTCGAAAATGAAAGTTCTTGTTTAACCCATCTCCAAGTGACTTTTCCAAACTATTACTTGAGGAAGACAAAGGTAGGAATCATTCTTCCAAACGTGACAGAACGGCCTCGTGTAAAATGCCCATTAGCAGGACTATGCCAGGGTTTTGGAAGCTAGCTGCGTGACTTTTACCTTCAGGCTCTGTTATGGCTGACCATTTGTGGCAAAGTTTAAGCGACAATTATTTTGCACACCACTGGTCGATTGTACCTGATACTCGTGGTATATTTTGTGCAGAAGTTACTAATGACAGAATTCAGTACAGTTTTGATGACAGATGTTTGGTATTTTGGCACCATTTTGCTGTTATTTTCCCCCAGGTTTGATCTTTGACCTTGGAGGCAGCTACACCATACCATTCCTTCTGATGGGAGGCCTTCACTTCTTTGCCATCGCTGCTGTGCTGTTTCTGGTTTTCAAAGTCGACAGTGAGGCAGACTGAGTCCTGAACGAGGACTTTTGCCAGCTAGGGCCTACATGGCAACGGATTGACAATGTATGAGTTCGTGGAAATAAGGAACCGGCCGTATAGCACGAAACACTCGATATGGACAAGACCTATGATCCCCACAATGCATTTGTGTTTATACGTACGAAAATCCCAGACCATTGTAGAATTGATTTTGAGCAATTAAAGCCTTCAAAAATTGACTTAAGCAAGCCTATAAGGAATAAAGCCACACAAGGTTGACCCTACTGGCCCTGTGGTTCATGTGAATGTAATAATGTGCAAGTTGTTGATGTCTGAAGCCAATGTCTGAAGCCACGACTAATTTCATATTGTGGTGGCTAAACACTTGACCTTTCCTGGCAAGGCATGTTGACAGAAATTCTGAGAAACAGGAAGGACGCTCCTCAGCTCGTTGGACCTATTTTTCCTTTTCTTCCATAGACATGGATGACCTCGTGATACACTGTTGAACAATATGGTAAAGGCTAGCAAGGTCTCGGCTAATGAGTTCACAGGGTCGCTGGAGGACAGAAAGTCAAAATTCAACATCACCAGTAGCATAAATCTTTGCTAAAATGAAAGGTGGTGGATGATTTGCCTGGCCATGGGAATTTGAAAAGCAGGGTGGGGGCGACACTATGCACACTGTATGGGGCGATATTCATGATAAGGTGTGCATCGAATTAAGGCAGAATCTTACATCAGAATGGAATATTTGTATATTTTTATCGGCCTTAATCTTTGGGTGGGTGGGGAATACTTCCCCCTACTTTTGGGGATGGTCTATTGAATTATCCGCTAACTTCTTTGTAATAAGCACAAGGATGGTATATATGGGATGAAAGAAGTACCAACTAGTTTTAAATACTTTAGGGTTTCATGTGGAATTTTGACTATTGTTTTATAGACTAAAAACTTTATACCCGGCAATCATCACGTAGGCAAGGCAAGCGTAGGCAAGCACAATTGAGTACGACGTGCATACCTCACGCGCACAATAATGTCGAAAAGGCAAACCAACAAGTTAGAAAGGGTAAAAGAACACTTCTTGGTATAAATGACGTCACACTCCACACTACAAAGGGTTTGATGGAAAAGGATTCAGTCGAATTCAGTCAGATGTTTTATATCATAGGATGGTAGATAATAACAAAGGTAAGCTCATAAAGGCATGCAGTATTGCACCCAGGAGCAACGAAGGTTACTTCTCAATTTCAACATTAGAAAGGCTCCAGCGATGATTACAACCCCTCTGCTTTTTATTACACGTATGTCCCCAACTTGTCCATAATTGCGTCACACAGTAAGCCTTACATTACCCTCCCCTTGCGCCACAGGGGACTGGGGTGAATGGTCACATTGGAGCTTCGAAGATATATTTCAATATGAATAGGCGTATTTTTGATATTCGATTTCTTTTTCATAAAGAGAAGAATGATAACCTCTGGAACGGGACGCAAGCCCCTTGAGGCTAACCACCCCCGCCTCGCCACTGCTTACCGGACATAGTTGAAGGAAATTTCAGCACAGTTTAATTTGCGTCTACTCTGTTTTTACATTTTGTTTCAATATTTGTCATCTAAAGTGTAAATGGTACCATGAAATCAGTCTGTTTGTCTTTCAATACAAATACTAATAAACGTTATTTATGTAGCGCATAATACTTTGGAAGTCTGTATGCGCTTATTATCCCTTCACGTTGCGCTCACAACAACTGAACATTCCTCAAGCCATCTTAGTTCCCTGGGAGTATACCAGCTGATGCAACCTGGCCAGGGCGCACACGGCTGACATAACCACATCTGCCCTGACAGGTGGAGAGAGGCACACTGGGGGTGAAGTGACTTGCCTAATATCGCAACATGCTGCCACCAGCTGGATTCGAACCTCCGACCCTAATGATCAGAAGCTACAAACCCTAACCACTAGGCCGCATGCCCCACAGTAATGTTTATACATTTTTATGTAATATCTCCTCTATAAAAGAGATTTGTACTTAATTCTAATAATTTTTGTAATTTCTATACTTAATGTTATTTCTCCAAATGTCTTCTTACACCTTTAAGTATTGTTAATTGGTAGCTACTGGAGAACATTTGTTATAAGCTGAATGGGGGCCCCAGTATAAATAAAAAATAAAATGGATGGATGGATGGATGGATGGATGGACGGACGGACGGACGGACGGATAAATAAATATCGCGCATTTACAGCAACATTTGATCAAAATTGTTGGAAAGTACTGATTTCAGTATGCTCGAATTAGAGTGATGACGAAATCTCATGATAAAAACCCCTGGTGCTGTGCAAGTAGCTTCATCACAATATCCATTTGCACCGTTTGTTATTATTCATTATCTGTGTCGGCACTGGATACCAAAACTGGTTTTCATGCGTTTATTGTATGAGCCCAGCAAAGAGGCGCGACAACCCTTGACATGGCCTGGATAAATAACCTAGATAGCACGCTGAGTTCAAGTTGTCGTCCAGTGCAAGCGGAGGTCACAAATCAGTGGGGTGAAACTTCAATACCGTGACTCTCACAAAGACGATGTTTTGTCGTTTTGTCCATTTTTCAGAGCACAAACAGAGAGGGGTACTAACGAATAGTTTATTTTAGTTTCGCGGACATGGCCGAACAGCAGCTATCACCGGGAGTGGATATGAGAAACCGCCGTATGGGGTTTCTGGCTGTCTTTGGCGTGTGGACCAACTGGTTCTTTTGGGTCAGTGCACTGAAAAGCCTAGCCGTGATGTTACCAACTCTACAGGACCAAATGGACACGTACACCTGGGTCATCGGCTGGATGATTGTGCTAGTGGAGGTCACCGTTCATCTCATCGGTAAATAAGCCAAGTTAAGTTCTATCATGCTCGTATAACGATAACAATGTGGGTAAAACAGAAGCAATTATCAATAACAGTTTAACTCAAAGTAACGGCATATCCCAAACTATAATACAGGGATCAGTCAGCGAGAGGACAGAAATCTTGAATAACGATTGGTGACCAGAATTGGTGTCCATAATAATTATCTATGATAACACATTTGCAACAGCAACAACAACACTAGACGTAAAACCCTGCCAAAATGTGTATCATAAAATCGATAATCAAAAACCTATTGAGGCGTAATCATGTATGTTCACCCCTTCCACTTAGTTTGTGCGCACGCGCTAAAATTCGGCAAAGTCGACGTCACTTTCTGTAGCTTGTTAAAATGGCGACGCCATCCAGCAAATGACTACACCGAAATCTATCTGCCGAGATCTTCCGCACTGTGTAAACGTTTGCTGAATTTATACCAGAGAAATATAATCAGACTTCAGATTTCATTTTGTGATGCGTTTCTCGTTAATCAAAAGTGACATTTGGGAGAAAATGGGGTGAAAGGTGTATGTGTACATTACATTTCTGAATGTAAAAAAAAGGTATTTTAAACTTGAAAATCCGAATTGTTCCCCAGTTGGTCCATACATGCTGCATATCCTGATAACTGAAAAGGTGTTTGAAAAGGTTACCATGTTATGTTTATGTTATAGCGAATTGTCCTTTGTTAGTTTGATCAATTTCAATTTTGGCTCTCTCTCGACCGGTCGGCCATGGTTGAAGTGTGCACAGGTTCAAGTTCATGTACATGTACTGTGCATGTACAATGTACATGTACTCCATCAACGCACGTAACTACGACGGACAAATGGTTCTCGTGCAAGATATTAAATTCGCAATAACTTCAAAATAATACTGATGGTTTTATTAGACCTTAATACACACGACACTTTATTTTGTTTGTTTGGATAAACTGGAGAAGTTGTTTTAAAATGGAAAAGACCGTGGGTGTATTTTCTTTCCAATTTGATTGTGTTTATTTTTTGTAAAAATCACTTTTTCAAAAATTTGTTTCAAATTTTGTGCAACTCGGTTCAACGCGGTGGTTTAATGTTGTCTAATCCGGTTTTAGTTATCAGGTTATCTTCGTGAGCTGTATTTGTTTGTGTTTTGTTAAAAATAAAATTATGATCTTCATCCGCGAAAAGAAAGTCGGAACGATATTCCACGTCGCCTGCCTCGAAATCCACAGTAAAGTGATCGAGTACGCATGCGCTAGCTCTCAACGAAGTGATGCACAAGGGTATGCACATACGTGTAATATAACACTCCCATGAACGTGAAAAGTGACAATGTTTCTAACACTCAATTTGTTATATAAGGACCAATGGCAGCCCCTCTTGGAAGTTACTTCGGCATCAGGGTATGCGTCATGGTTGGTGGCTTGATGACGGGCTTGGCCTTCATCATTGCATCGTTTTCTTCAGTCGCGGTTATGGCCACAGTGTTAGCTCTTCTCGCAGGTTAGTATCAGAGATGACACCTCCGGTCACATCTTTGGATCTGAAGCTAAAGAATCCTGATAAGTTTGACAAATCCTAGATCGGGTATCCCTTACAGTTGAGACTATTAGTCTATGACACAGCATGTCAGGGCTTACCATCTTCTTGGCCGGAAGCTGTTTCATGTCACCCCTATTTCAATTTGGGGGGGAGAGACTTCACTGTTATCATCAACGATGATCTGTTCCGGTCAATTAATGTTTTAGGCTACTTATCCTAAAACGACAAGGTAAATCATACTACATTTTCAGCTTCCAATAACTGCACAGAAAGAAACAGAAAATTTGGTTTCTCCTATTAAGTGGGCGAAACCTATACATGTACGGTTACAGAAATATCGCCCGCGCCAAGTGGCTGCAAAAGACGAGGCACCGTTCGTTGAAGTGAGCCTTGTTTCACTGCAACGTACCCGGCTTGCGTGATGCATTAAAGGTGGTGTACACCATTGGTTTTTTGTCGTAATTTCACAAGATTGGCTGATTACGGTGTGTAATATTCACTGCAACATACGATACATACCACTCACTTGTTTCAAGTCAACTGCTTTGTGAAAACACGAGAAAAACATCGCGGCATTTTCAACGCCTAAATTGAAGGTCTTGTAGTTTATCTCGCGTAAAATTTATGGATTTTAGGGGGTTCGCAGTACAAGCGAACATCGTCCGCGGGGTCAGGGTGGGAAACAAGCCGGACGGGTTCTCATTCCCTTAATAAAAAAAGCAGTTTTCAACGGCTAGGAGTAATCAGTGAATTTACCTTCGAGTAATGCGCCTCCTCGACAATGTAGCATTGCGGATTCATGGAATAAACCGCATCCAGGAACACAGCAGTTGGCTCGTGCAGGCTGAAATGATTATACACATGCGCGCACGATCATGTTTATAACGGCACTTTCATGTCAGTTCACACGTCAATGAAAGTCTATAACACCATTTATAGTTGAGTCATTGATAAATATAAGTTGAAAGGGACAATGTCATAAAACAAAGGAGGATTACCTACATAACATAGGAAAACATACTTTTTGTTGACGAAAATCATCGTGCTTGAAAACAGCTAGCTTAGTTGATCATATTTTTTACTTCCATAAGACATTAGGTTAACGGTACTCTGTTTTACTCTTGTCTTTATATTCAGGACCTGGTATCGGGATTTCTAACGTTTTATGCAAAGAGCTACTCGGCCATTGTTTTACTTCAGGAAGTACAACCACAGCTTTCTCCATTTCCCAAACGGGAAGCTCTGTGGCTTTCATAGTCATGCCACCGTTGACTCAGCTCTTTCTTGACACGTACGGCTGGAAAGGCACTATGCTCCTCTTGGGTGCCATTTTCTTTCACTTGACCGTGTGCGGCGCCCTATTGCAGTGTCCATCTGTCGATGCTTTGGCCGCTCACAAGAGAGGTACAGACTACTCTGCCTTACCAGACGATTCTTCAGAGGAAGGACATCAACGCAGCGTGGATGAGGACGCCTCGAGAGAAAGGGCAGGGCAGGAAAAGCACTCCATATTAGCTCTCCGAGCCGCTTGGCAACAGTTTCGCTCTAGCCTCCTTACTAATCAGTCCTACTGGTGTGTAGCAGTCATATATGTTGCAATTCACGTTTCCTGCTCAGGCTGGACAGTGTACTTTGTCCCTCACACCCTGACCAAGGGATTCACCGCGGGTGACGCCGTAACCCTGACTTCGATCATGGGACTGACCAGAACGCTCACTGGCTTCATCCTCGGGCCCCTGGCGAACAAGATTCAGGTAGTCGGCACCAAAGATTTCATGGGAATTGCCCTGATATCACTTATTGTGTATTTCATTATCGACCCGTGGCTAACATCCTACTGGTCGAATGTGGTCGGCGTCGTTATATACGCCTGCAGCACCTGTATAATGTGGGCTCTGGTAGACGTGTCATTGTGTGAAGTCGTCCAATCAGATTGTCTAGGCAGCGCCTTTGGATGGATGGCAATGAAATCGGCTGTGTGTTGTTTCTTACTTCTGTATCTACCAGGTTTGTGACCCAATTGTTTTATTTATTTATGTTATCTTAATAGAAAGCTTCCATACTGGAAACTGCTAGAGTATTTTTTAGGTATCCGATATCAAGTGAGAAAAAGCAACAGTCGAAATCAGAAAAAGATGCACCAAGAAAATAATGGAAATGACTGCCCTTGTCAGCGCCATCGTATGGTAGGAAAGAACGAAAAAATTGCCTTTAGGGTGTCACATAGTTAATACGCCAAAGGTTAAGTACCATCTACTGTCAATTGGTACCGACCGTAAATCACGGGGCAAGTAAACCCATGGCCGATTTTACCTGTTCAAGTTACCTTGCAATAAATTGTATTGAGTAGGGTTTACCAATGAATGTCGACCAGTGGTGGGCAGATGGTCTTTGCTCTAGCTTGCTCACTATGCTTAAATCAACCGATACTCTCTAATAATTATTATGCTTATCTTTACAGTTATTATGTGCCCTTTTGCTGCTCTTTTTCCAGGTTTGATTTTTGACCTTGAAGGTAGCTACAAAATACCGTTCCTTCTTCTGGGAGGCCTTCAACTCTTTGCCATTGCTGCTTTGCTGCTTCTGGTTTTCACACAAAGTCGAAAGTGATGGGGCAGGCCGTGTCCTGAACGAACATCGTTCGTGGCTACGGCTGTATAGTGTAATGTGGTCGTGGTAAAGAAGGGAGCCAGCCGTAGCCAAAAAAACATTTGATTTGGAGAAGGCCTCGTTATCATATGACACCCGCGTGGTTGCCGCAGTATAGTTGCGTTTATAACTGAAATGACAACAGCACGTAACGTAACGTAACGTGTGTGTTGCTTTATTATAACATGGTATTCATGTAAATTATCGGTGAATAGGTGGAAAGCATAGTTGGGCTTCATGGTAGACTTTAAGTGCCATGAAGGGTTAAGAGGTGTATATTCATACAACGAGTGTATAGAAAGATATTGCGGGGGAATATTTACCTTGGAGTAATATGGACCCGTGCGTGGCAATCAATGCACACTGCAGAGTTAGCTGCTGAACCTAGAAAATCAACCATTTTATGGAAAGGTGCAAGATTTTCCTGCCAATTTTGTACAACAAATAAACTTGTACATGGAAGAAAAACATGATAAATTTACTTAGTATGATTTAGCCCTAATACGGGTGATTTACAATAGTGCGCCTCCAAGAGTTTGCAAGGCATGGGCCAATCACAACGAAATCTGTTGACCCTTTCCAAACGCGCATTGTGTCGACAGATTTCGCGCATTGTGATTGACCAGCGCGTTGCAAACTCTTGGAGGCGCACTATTGTGAAACGCCCATATTGTATCATATTAAGTTCATGATATTGACTGTACGTAGTTGTCACCATGAATGGCCTGTATGATACGCTGAGATATTGTGCACACTATACACTGTACTGTTTTGGCTATGGGTTTGGACAGTAAATTGTACTTCAAGGTCATTAAGGTCATTTACCTCAAAGGTGAAAGTGTTACAAGGTTTTGTGTGTATTTTTGTACCAATCATTGTGGATATACGTTTGGAGACCGCAGTCTTTAACTCGTACCACATATAGTGCTTTGTTCTTCGGTCAATACTCTTTGATTATACCTACAAATGGCCTTAAGGCTATGCCTTTGTGGTCACTATAGTAACGAAAACAGATGACCCTTAACCTTGACTCATACTGCAAAGGTCCAAAACTAATAAAGACGTGAACTGTCAAATGACATTGTTCTTTGTCACGTGATACACCCCCTTATTTGCAAATTTTCCCGCCCAATATCTCCGGAACCACAAGTGTGAGTAAACTTGCCTGTATATCAAATGTTTAATTTCTACATAAATGACAAATATACATGTATATCAAGCTAAATCGAATTGAAATGGTTTAATGCAGAAAACGTCACAGCGGCAATGTGCTAATTTAAGTTAATTTCTTTAAAAGATAAAATAAAAGTACTTGTAAAATATTCCTTACGAATTATTTGCTAATAAAAAACTACGATTAAAAAAAAGCCAGGCGAGAGAAATCTGATATGTAAAAAGCTGAAACGTACATGAATATTAATTACCTACAGCGACAAGGATTACATTAAGAAATAGCAATGGGCGAGATACACAAGCCCGTCAATCGACTAAATCAAGAACAAAACATCTGAAACATAGACCAAAAGGAGAGAGGAAAACCCAAATAAAATATGAAAGGAAGTGTTATGTGTTCATTCAGTCGGTTAGCTATGGAAGTGGACCTTTTTTGCTCTTTTTGTTCGACGGTTGATTTTTCAATTGTGGAATCTCTTCGTGTTGTGTTTACATGAGTTCACAGGTGGCACTATTTGACTGAGTTCTGAGTTCTGACACCTGGCGAAGGAGGAACACAGCTGTTTTCATCTACTCGCGAGGATGCTCTTAAGTCCCAAGTACTCGTATTGTAGACGAGTACTGCACATTGTATCTATTACCAAGAATGATTTTGCACGCTTTGCGATGTATGCGTTTAATGGCTTTGCATTTACCAGACCACATCGGTTTCGCAAGAACTGCTGAGCTCACAAAACTGGTGTAAATATTGGGGTAAGATCGTCCGATAAAAGCTTATGTTTACTTAGTGTTCGCCAGATACACAAACGACTGTTACAAGGTTAGAAGACATCTACTTACATGAGAAGCAAGGAAGCAAGCTAGTTACATACAGAACACGGAAGCAACCATAAACCTCAAAGACAGGTTAGAATAGCAATTAAAAAGAAACGAATTGTCCAAGCTAAAATCATGAAATACTGGAAAAATAAAACGCTGAAAATTGAAATGAACAATCAGAACAATTCATATCAGCAAATAAAAAAACTGCGTAAACTAAAACAATCATAAAATACCTTCAACATTATTTTTCTTTCAAACGATGCCAATGATTATATTCACAACAAGATCTACAAGCCCAATATAAATCCTTTACCAAACCAGCGCTGCATCAGTGCCATTTTTTTTTGGGAGTGGACTTGGCCTACCAGGACCCTCGGTAGGGACATTTTGCCTTTGTAACAATTGAAAGAGCCAGCATCACAGCAGTGCCATAGCACCTTCCTCGTCTTGACTGTCTTACCGACTAAAAAAAAGGACTATCGCTAAAACAGCCCCTTCCCCGTATCAAAACTTGGACACGTACGCCCCTCACCTATACACACATAAGGATACACAGTTTACATCAGTAAGGCCTTTCAGTTCATACGGCCGTGGACAGTCATAGAATTTGACCTCTGACAGATAAATGTTAAACAGGACAGTTACGAGCCATTCCCCCTTTTTTCACACGAGTGACCAAACAGATTACGTGTGTAGCGCATAATACCTTAGTGTTGAAACGCCGCACCACTGTGAAAAGTACATGCCGTAATGTCTTTAATTGTTCAAAAATATGCCGTTTCCATTTAGAAACCTTTCAGTACAATTTAAACTTAATTCATTTAATTTGGCTCTAAATGCGTGGAACCATTCAGCGTGGCTATATTAAAATGAAGATTGGTCCAATATCTCAAAGACTCTATTCAATTTAAAAGCAGCATTTATTTCTATACTTTGTACAGATAAAATTGAAGATCCAAAGGAGAGGAAGTAATTACAGAGATACGATAATAATGATAGACGGGTCTGAAATTATTGACAAGCAATGATACTTTCAAAGTTCGGGGCTGTTCATACAAACTGAGGCTTATTGAGAGCAGCCTACACATATACAGACAAACAGGAATAAGCAGGAAAACAAACACCCAAACAAATGGAAGCACACATGCAGGTAGAGTTGTAACAAGTCACGAATGTAGTGACTCGCCTCGAGTCGAACCACTGAATGTAGTGACTCGCCTCGAGTTGAACCATTGTAACGTGGTGACTGGAGTCGCGTCATTAGGCAAAAAAGTCGAGTTGAACCAAGTGCATGCATTTAGCTCGAGTCAATTCAAGTCACCAATATTAAACACAATCCAATAAATAAAACCAAGAGAGAGTCATTTATTCCTTTTCAAAATTCATCACTGGGTTTCTACATTATGGTCACGCCGCATCTTACCTTTGATAATAAAATACGACATGAACATAAACTAGCACCTTACATTATTGCAAATAATTATGAGCACAAAGAAATTGCTTTAACTGGGACTCGAGTCTCAATAACTTTCACTGGAGTCAGGTCTTCTGATGAGGGACTCAAGTCGAGTCAAGTCATTTGCTCTCAGTGACTCGAGTCGAGTCATTTACCCGTCGGAAGTCGAGTCATCAAATGTGACTCCAGTCGGACGAGTCAATGACTCGGGTTATTATAACTCTGCATGCACGAGCCGAGACACGGCAGAGGATGGGACAGGACAAAGTGGATAGATTCGAGGAAGAAAGTTGACAATACAAAGATGACATGCATTGGAAACCGCATTAAACTATATGGAAAATGGCTGAGGAGGAGCTATGTCCCATGTTTTGAAAGGATATGAACCATCCCAAGGATGACAGCGTACAGAGTAGCAAATATTTAAATTATACCACTGTATTTTCACAAACCTGTCCAAAACAACTGTACAAAAACCCTTTCTACTTGTCATAGCAGTGCATTCGAGAGGAATCTAGCTTCGTTCGCCTGTGCATAGATGAAGTAACTTGAGGCTCGACAAGCGATGATCTCAAGCAGACACTGCTTCATCATCGGTTTTTTGGTCGCCCGTCGACAGAGGCAAGTAGGTAGGAGGAGGGGAGGTGTCGGTGGCGGTGTTGTCGTCGATTTGGTTGCTCTTGTTGCACAAATAGAATCCCTGGTTGCCTGTAAGATGAACGGTAATCAAATAGAATATTATTCAGGTTTAATGATCTCGCCTAAGATGTGTGCATAATCGAAGCTGATCAAGTGCTGCATAATACTTACAAAATCCACAAATGCAAAGAGAAAACGAAATACGTCCTGCGAAAACACATTCAAAGTTATAAAACTTGAAAACCTGGCAAGAATTTTTAATCGCTTCAACGCTGGAAAAACGTGCTGTGCACACCAGATCATTACGTCCAAGCAACCAACAGGAATCGTTTGGGTATCGAACAGTAATCGATTTCTTCTCTGTTTACTTCCCCTTGCCATACTGTCTAGTCCTATTTTGCGCCATTGGTTTTGCTGTGCTGTGTTTGTTTGCATTGCGTTGCAATGTGTTATGTTTAATTGCGTTGCGTTCCATTCTTTGTTGTGTTGTGTAGGGTGTATTAAGCTGTTCATTGCTTGACTGTGCTGAGCCATGGTGCGCTTGTACTTGGTGCCTTGTGGGGTACCGGAACAATGGAAGGTACCCCACAAGGCCAGTTTTGAGCCTTGTGGGGCACTAAAGTGGTACCCCACAAAAATTTCAAAAAATAGATACCTCAAATTTACTCAAAAAGGAGGAATTTTCAAGTGTCATTCATCCGTCGCAAATTGAAGTGTTTTATATAAGGGACATACGGTCGAAGTTTCAACCCAGGAAACTGAATTTGGTTGATATGGCAGTGATATGAATTTTTTTCCGCGTTGTGTGGGAGTTTTGTACACGAGAACAAAGGAAATACCCCATACGTATACATATGTAAGGGTGTGTGAACCTGTATGAGGTTTCACGACCGGCAGACTTACTTCCGAATTTCTCTCCTTCTTCTATAGTGTCAGGGATGTCATAGCCCAAGGTTTCTGGCAGCATCAGTGACAATACCCCGGCCAGTAAGGAGCTACCACCGAAGACACAGAGAGGCAATGGTTCCCAGTATTTACCCAGGAGCAGAATGATGGGGCAGAGAATACCGCTGACACGCCCCACCATGGAAGACATGCCCATGCCGATACTCCTGCATCACGGAAAAAAACAACAACAACATCAGCCCATTAAAAAAGTATTGTGTTTCTTTCCTCGCTTTCCTTAGGCCTACACGTAATTTCTCTGCCTTCGATTCCCTGGATAAGGGCATATGTAGGCAGTGGTGTATGGGGGGCAGGGGTGGATACTTCCCCCCCCCCGCCCACACGAAGATTTTTGGGGATTTTATTTGTTACAAAGAATGGATGAGTATGAAAGAAAATATTTGGTACGTTTATTTATCAAATATCTGCACCATATCCCTAGGCAAACAACACCAGCAAATAAAGGCAAGGATGTCAGGACCGAAAGGTTAATGATTTTGTTTTCTCCACAGCATAATACTGAATGGGCACGAAGACGCATTCGCTGTTGGCTCCCCCCTCCCCGACACCAAAAGCTGGATACGCGACTTTTCGTTCTTTCCCTTATCACTCTCCAAATGCCATCATTGTGGCCGAGGTTTCTATGAAATCAGTGATAAGCTGTAAAAACAAAAAACGATATCAACACAAACTAAAATAGATTTTACCCAAAAAAAGCTTACGCTGGAATGTAAAGGTTTCATTAATTTGGGAAAATATGCTATGAGAAGAAAGAGAGGTTTCAAACCTGACAACTGTGGGGTAGATTTCACACGAGTAAATGTAGATGTGGTTGAAAGCACCAGTCACAGAAAACTTCCCTATCATGGCTACTGCTGCCCGTGCTGGGCCCAAGGCTGCAGGAACGCATCATGGAAATAAAGGCATTCGAAAATACACTTCAGTACACATTGAGGGGTAAATCTGTAATGCTGAAGATTCAAACTGCCTTAGGTACGGGGAACAAAAATCGGACAATTTTCAGGAGAAACTAATTTTTCTATTTGAGAGGCTTGAGAATAATTATTGTCTTTTGAATTCGGCCGGGCAACGCAGTATAGAAGTAGACGGTACGTGGTGTGTGAAAGTTACGTAAGGCCACTTAAAAAAATAGTTAAGCATCAGTTGTATTTGCAAAAACCAGGAGGGAAGGGTTTTTTTCTTTTTGGTTTTTTTATTTTTTTAATACTTTGATATGCATGCTGATCTGGACTGCCGCAACCATGGATCGAAAGCGCCATGTTCACTTCAGGCTCGTGCACAGAAGTGCACATGCCATTGTGTGTATGTTGTGCGTGCACGAGGTTGTCTTGGCGTTGTAAAAAAAACTCCGGGGGAAGGCTAAGGGCATCGGAAAAGACAGTTAAAAAAATCATTCCATCATAAATGAGATGTTTGAAATCGCTAGGCGATATATATTACATTTGTAGACGTAAGGAGAAACGTAAAGCAAGTAGCCGTATAGTGCTGGTAGTTGGAAAGGTTTCCCGACTGTAATTGTTGGCCATTTATGCTCAGTTGTACATATTCAAGAAGTCGCAAGGAAAGTTTTATTGTTTATTTCCATCAATAAAGTAAGTAGCTATTAACGTTTTGAAGATACAGAAGCGCATCATGTAGTTATGAACAACCGTAATGTTTGTAATTTTCATGTAGCCAAGAGACGCAAGAAGTTGAAAGCCACATGTATAGTGCGAGTGCCAGTCTTACCGGTTTTATTTAAAAAATTTATTCAAGCGTCAGTCAATTTAGCTTGGTGTTAGTGAATACGTTTCACAAGACAGACTCTTATCCTTAGGTCCGTATAAGACAGTCGTTTGTTGCCAAGAATGTATATACGAATGCAGTTCGAAAATATCGTAATGTGTGTTACCATGCAACCAGGAAATGGTAGAAGTTGGACACCACGTGCAAATTCTGGTGCCAGTCTTGATAGCACTAGTTTTCAGTCTTCAGTTGATCTGATTTGTATAAACAGGTTATATCTCACAGCATGCAAAAAATTATATTTAGGTTGATCGTATTTTACACGAATGATTATTATTGCAATTGTCAGTGTTGTATGAATGTTTGCACTGAGACAGTCCAAACTTATAGACGAAAATATATACTGGTAGGGGCCTATACGACATCTCAACAGCTGTAACGGCGTTTTGTAATCGCTATGTAACCAGACAGATAATGATATAACTAACAAACGGCAGAGCAATACTAGAATACTCTCTCGTTTTACAACTCTATTTTTAACTTGTAAATAACAAGTGAGAAAGGAACATTCTCACCCAAAGTTTGGTTTGTGATGTCGAGAATCATGTATTAAATATGCACATAACAGAGTCCAATCACAAGACCGGAAACTAAAGCTGTTTGGGAAAAACAAAATCACTGCCATGCCCAGCAACAGTACACAATTAGGCTGGGCATGCAAAACCTCAAACTGGCAGCTTGTATAATCGGTCAGAATCGCTCTGTTCAATCGCATGGCCATACGGTAGGCCTATAAGAATTAACTAACGCATCACGCGCAAAATTACTGAGCCGGCTATCTTTACTGTATAAAGCTGCCAGATCGGAGCTCTGCATGCCTATGGTGGCAGCGTCCAAAGAGCGAAAGCCCATCACAAAGTTGGTGAAGGAAGTACAGCCGCTCCAAAGCCTTGTGGGTAAGATGCTGTAAATAACCATGTTTTCTACGCGCATTTTGTGAGTCCCGAGCTGGACCAAGAGAGGGCGCGAGTTTCCTAGCAACGGAGGCTCCTTTAAGGTGGAAAGCTTGCGGTAGCACCATGCAAGGATACGATATCTTTGTGAGTCTGTATGGTTCTGAAAAGAACCACAGTTAGTTGTCTGTCACCATAAATAGCTACAAATCCCATCTGAGGTGGGAACTGCACTTCAGGGTACAGTCCACTAATTCAAGCAAGAATTTCTGGCCAGCTCATTAGCATTAAAAGTGCCCCCACAGTGTCTTTTGAAAAGGAGATTGTATGGCCCGCAAAATGGTGAGATTGTGTAAATCTTTGCCAGAATCAACTCCCTGGGTCTTTGAGCTTTCATCTGAGAGCAGAATGGCTTAAAAAATACCGTTGAAAAATGGTCCTAAAGTGCCCAAGAAAGTTCAGGGTTGTCACTTGAAAAATGGCTGCATGCAGACTTTGGAAAATCACTTTTGGGGGGTAATTTTGTTTCTTAGGGAATAACTCAAAATGTAATCAGTTAACCCACAGAAAATTTAAAAGAAAGCGAAAGATTATGGACCATACAATGATTCAACGTGTGTTTCAGATGCCTCAGGGATGTTTGTATACGCATATTATTGGGCCCCAAACAATGCTGACTTTACACTGTTTTCAATTGGGCCTGAAATAGTGGACACACCCTCCACTGGTTCAGGGAACATTTTTTCTTTCCAATACACAACTCAAACTCTGTTCAGGCACAAAACTGTCTACGGGTTGCCTCTGCGCTTTACAGGAGTTAGCAACAACATCAATAGTGTGCAGGCATGAAACTCACGTATGAAAATGGTGATGAGGCAGAACGCTCCACCACATATGTAGAAACCCGCCAACGAGAGACGCCTGCCGAGTCGTTCCATGATGAACCAACAGAAAAGGTAGCTTGGAATCTCTATAGCTCCGGACACGAAGGCAGCGATGTAGTCATCGACACCGAGGGCTGAAGTACTCAGAGACAACCCGTAATACGCCATAACGGCTACAAACCTGGATTAAAATTTCGAGATCGACCTCTTCATGTGTCCAGTTTCCTTTTTTTTAACAATGTTTTTCTTTAACAGAAAAGATCAACGTGAAAAAGAAATAGCAGTCGCTACGTTGCCTGGCTGCGATTTTTTCTGGGCTTGGAAGCTACTAGGATGTATTGCTTATGAAAACGTTTCATTTTTTCTACTTCACAATACAAGTATTTTTTAAATAAAAATTAATGATAAACTCCTCTTCTCACCAATCAAAGAATATTATTAATGTTTTCTTCCGGATGTTGGGAGTTCGGACGAGATCCAAGTGCGTCCCGCGTCGTGATCTATCAAACTGAACCTCCTGTCATTGAAATAAATATAATCATATACAAGAAAACTAATCAATTTCCATTATATAGAATGGTCCAGCCGTAATACAGCACGCATTGTTGTTAAGCTCTGAACGACCATGGAGATAATATGGAACGACAAATTCTTTGCTGAGCAGAATATCAAACCGGCTTTACCTGCAAAAAAAGTATCTGTAGGTTTTGAAACGAAGAGTATTTGTCTCATTTTGTAACTGTACATTTGAAAGTAACATCTTTCTCCAATGATTGTGACAAGCCCTGACTGGAAAATGGATTCAAGTTTATTTTATTGGTTAGATATCAAACATTTATGAATGTATCCATGGAGACCGTTTAACATATCTCACGACGAAAAGTTTTGAGTTCAAAAACGAGATACACCCAGAGAGAACACTAAAGCACATTCGGTAAAGTACCGTGGTGAATTAAGTGACAAAGACCCATATTTGAAAACAAAGAGCTTTTTTTTCCGATACTTCAAATGAAGAACTTGACTTCATGGGAAATAATTATGGCTTTGAACAAGTGTCGGGAGGAATCATTCGTCAGCTAAGTCACAGTTACAATTGTTTTCTGAGTTTTACCTTTCCCTGCAGATTGGTAGTTTGAGGCCCCTCATCAAATAAGTTCTCGGGAAGTGTTGTGCCGTTGACTTTAGCGATTTTACCGATTACCCTCTTGGCTTCCTTGAACTTGCTCTTGGATATGAGCCAACGCGGTGACTCAGGAAAGACTCTATTGACGGAAGTGGAAAACTGTTCAGTTCTAGGCCAATGTTAGCCACCCTGTCAAGAGTCACTATGACTGATTTGGCGTCGTGTCGGGGGGGGGGGTTAAATACGTCAATTCTCTGTCAGTCAACTCAATGTCAGTTGTCTCAAGTTCAATGTCATCAATCTGGGGATTTATCCTTCGTTTATTATGGATTCACAGGTGTTGAACTGCACAACATTAGTCCTAGGGTGGGTTGTGCGTCACCCCTGAGTGTGTCCATACATGACGTACAACAATATGGCAGAAAAGCGTATATACATGTTCATTCCACATACGTACGCCTGCACTCATTAGACTATATGTGACGAATCTAGCCATTGTCCCTAGGGAATAACTGAACAGAGTGTAACATGAGTTGGACTCAACGACAACAGCAGTGTAATTGCTATGGATGAAAATCCTGGAGGACTGGCGACCATACGGCCTGCACCTCCTGCTTTTTAAGATTCCACCCCTCCCGAATTTTGAATCAAACTTGGGGTCATACCAACTTGGAGTTTCCCAGTATCCAGCACGATATGTAACAAAGAAGTCCTCCCCCAAAAAAAACAAAACAAAATGTGTTGCATAAGCTATATTGAGCCCACTGCATTCCCCTCGAAAATATGAAAGAAATTCCCAAGATTCCCACAAAACAACGTAAGGCACAAAAACAGGGGAAGGTCCCCCCCCCGACTGTGCCGCACATTAAGTGTATTTCCCAGTTGATTGACAGCCGTGAAAAGAGGCTTAAAATGGTGATGAACAAAGAGCTCTATTTAATAAAAGAAATGTCCTTGGTTTACTTCCTCTTGAAAAGTGCGGGAGACAGCTGGATCTTTTTGAGTGCACGACTCCCTGGCGTTTTCAATGTATACCCGTACAATTTTGGTATTGATGTTCATAGCTCGATCAATCTACCGGTTGTCCACTGGATGTTGTGTGTTCAAAACCAATTAACAAGGTACGCTTCGTTGCCTCATTTGTTGAGTTTCAAGATGTAAATAGTACGGAAGTGAAATCATTATGAAACAGGGTTATTGGCCAGCTACAAGTAAAGGGTATATACCACACATATACATGTAATATTGCGTCTAACCTAGTTTAACTTAAATGTTTAATTCTGCATTCCCTCCTCAATGTACTCACATGATAAGGAGAAACGCAGCGACATAAGGAAGTGATATTGCCAACTGTAGATAGCGCCATTCTCGCAACAAGAAAGCAGCGAAGGATAAGAGAATGTATCCCAACGCGAAGAAGATCGCGTGCAGGGTACCAACCAAAACACGTTTCTCGGGCCCAACTATCTCCGTTGCTGTAAGAACAACAACAAACATACACACGTAAATGAACGACTGATAAAAGATTTATTTTACTTGTAACACACTAGATGTGACTTTGAAGTGAAAATATATATCAGTCTATAAACATTAAGACTGCGAATAAAGGTCCTCGTCAAAGTATCGGTCTCGACTATAAAAAGACATATTCACCATCACAGGAAATCACGAATGTATAACCAGCTCTTTGTTTTCTTGTATCGGTGTGAACTCACGATGAACGGGAAGCACACAGCGTAAATGGAAATATAAGGGCAAATTCTGCGGCAATGGCAATTGTTCAAGAATAATCCATTTGTAAATTACAATATATAATATTACAATAAAATTGTAATATTCTCGTTTACATTGACCACCTGAAAAACGACTGTAAAAAGAGGCGTTAGTGTATTTCATTCGTTGTTTTCACATTCGGTAAAGGACAAAAGTCCGTTAAAACAACACAGGTAAGAAAGAATACGGCACTCACAAACAATGATTGGGATCAGGCTGGCTCCATAGCCGCAAGCTGCAGTGATAAACCGCATAGAGGTGTAAGCCGCAAAGTTGGGTACAAAACTTGTCACGATGGATGAAATGGTGACGAGAGACAGACTCAGGAAGAAAGCTGCCTTTCGGCCAACCCTGATCAGAAAAGGGTAAAGTAGACAAAAGTAGGCGAAGTTAAATGGGGAGAGATTTTCATTTCCACGATCCTCACCCCTCGCCGCGACCCAGGCCCACCCTTTCCTCTGTCATCATCCCTAGGCCCATAGCAGCATAGAAATGGTAAAAAGGTGAACTTCTGAAACCCTCGCGCGATCTGCGTAATATGGTCACGGCGATTTCACTCAGGGCCGCCGCCGTACATGTACGTTCAAGAAACCTTTTGGGAGAATTATTTCCACCTGAAACAGCCGTGCTCAAAGAAACGCTGATGTCTGACTTTTATCTTTGTATATTTTAAGCAACTTCAGCTATCATTGTTCCTGAGTTTCCATACAAGTTCACGCCCGGTTGTTTTTATTTATTCACGAGAAAAGTAGAATGTACAACGTCACGGGGATTTATTTACAACAACAGCTGATGGGTTCAAGATTCAGTTGGACTTTCGAAAAGGTAAGATTACACTTAAGAATTTTTCGGGAATGCGGTTTTTCTGGTAAATTAAATTTGTCGAGCTGAATCAGCTCAAATTATTTTGGTTCCACGCTCAGATTTTACCTAAAGGAACATTTTATATCTTCTTATCTGCGTAGAAACAAATGTCACCATGTTACCATAGTTGTGATGTATTTTGGACTTACGGAAGTGAGAGGTCAATTTTGGGCCCAATGTGTCTCTTTCAAGCAATCTTTCAGTTTCTATAAAATTACCGTAAAATTGAAAAATCTATAAAATTACTATGGTAAAAAAAATTGTACAAATATTGTCTCCGAAGGTGATTTCGTCAAATTTAAGAAGTAAATGGAAGAGATGTAAATTTTATTTTCTCCTATTCAAGGGTTTCAGAAGCGCACCATTAGGGGTCAGTCGACCAATCAGTCTCCACATATATCTCCAATATCACATAATTATAACAGCGATCGCGGCCGGAATAACTGACCACCCAGGTCGCTATTACACAAGTAATGTGTGTTATCAAAGACCGAAGGCCAAGAGAAAAATGTCCCTCTTCTGGTCGATTTACACTGAAGGTATTCACTGAATGGAACACACGAGTAATGCAAGGTTTTCGCTGAAAAGCCAGTGATCCTGTAAGCTCAGGGGAAACTATTAGAAACTGTCGGCTTTGATTGATTCATCCCAACAGGAAGTAAGTGATTATGTCGTTTCGCTGCAAATCTTTAAAAAAAAATCTCACCAGTCGCCTACCGATCCCCACACAAAGGAACCTGCTAGTAAACCTGCGAACCACACTGACTGGGCAACTCCAGCGAAAGCTTTCCGCTCACACACCAGGCTGAACTGTTAAAGGGAAACCGAAACGAAACAACTTGGACAAAAAGACAAGAAAATTTAAAGACTTATATACATACCCCATAGGATCATCATGTGAAAAAGTAATTATCACATTCATAGCAAGGAATTTGACACGAGGGAGAAAAATGTGAATTTGAAATCGTTCAAGCAATAACAGTATTCAAGAGTTCGGGCGGTTAAAGTTAAATAACGAGATGCAAAGTGAATGCAGGAATTCACAGCGTGTACTAAGGTTACATACATCCTCGTTGATAGTGGCTTTATAGCGTGATCGGTCAAAATCCCACCCAGCATCACAGGCGATGATATCCGTGGCATTCCGACCTCCTTCGCCATCGTCTTCGGCAGTCACATACCGTTCACATGAGGAGAGGACTGAGTTGCCGTCGGAGTCGAGTTTGTACGGGATGCTCTCGTTTTTCTGCGCTTCCTGACAGGCGGAGTCAGAGTTGACCTGGAATCGGCTGCAGTTGACTGCCTCGCTCACCGGGATCAGGCACCAATGATCGGTGTCGGCCGCCAGAAACACTTGAGCTATGAACTGACACGCCGTTGGAAGTTGTATCATGCACAAGGCCAGAACGACTAGTTTTTGGTACTTGCCGAAATGCCCAACATGTATCAAGATGTCCTCGTAGTGCATTTTGATGCTCGCGATAATTTCTATTGCAGTGTGTTCGAAAATGCCGGCACAGTACTAGTTACAAAACGTGACGCACTTTCAACTCAAAATGTGTATTCTGAAACCATACGGCTTTGTAGACAAGTCAGCCTTCACTTTTAGATTCGCGTTTTGTAACACACTCTCGCCCACATTATGCAAACTAATTGAAGACCCGCAGCGTGCGCCACGCGTCATTGGAGGGCAAGAACAGTCGACTTCGGTGCCTGGGGTAATACCCTGCAAACGGCCGAAATGCTTTATTCCTTTCAATGCAATAATGTGTTAGTCTACATTGTATAATGCACACTTTTTGTGATAGTTGAGCCCTGAAAACCATAACATACCCACACGTTAAATGCATGAAAAATTGTCTCTGCAGAGCTACTCGACCGTAAACC
This sequence comes from Acanthaster planci, assembly GCF_001949145.1. The sequence continues at coordinate 546,316 of NW_019091518.1, forward strand.
ACTAGAAATGCATACATAATGTTCACCGACAACGTGTGTTACGTACATGTGAATATATAATTATGATGTTCCGAAGGTTTGAACGGATTCAAATTGAACGGGATCAGTCGGAATCTGATTGGATTGGGTAAAATGTCGGGCCAGATCGCTCATCTTTTGTAAGTTGACAGAATACGACTTTGTGTTCTATTTCTTTAAATGCACCGTAAAAGTTCATATTTTTCGGGGGGGGTCCACACGCAGTAACTGAAATCCTCCCTCGGTTTACACGATTCCATATGTATTTTATCATTGTAGCTATCCAAGCGGACACTTCTCGGACTTTTTTCTGCGCCGTGCCAGAGTTTTGGGTTTTGTCTACGTTTTACGCAATATGCGCTTATCACAATCACATGGCAACTCAATGCTAGAACATGCACGGATGTTATTGATGTGAAACAGGTGCGGTGCGGCGGTTGCTTGACAATGCACCCGTAAATCTTACAGACAATTGTTAGAAACTTGCCAACCTCTCCTGAACCTGCTCACTCTGAAGACTTTGCTGGCAAAAAGGTCACAAAAAGATTAATCTGGAAGGTGAACATTTCTGCTAAAAACGTAGTTTAATGTGAGAATAAATCATCGAATTAAAACACTCAATTCCACTTTTTTCAAAACACGAAAAAGCGTTGGGAATCATCCAACTAGACCCTTCGGGCTTCTTACTATCCCTAAGGATTTATGCTCCTGGATAAGTTAATGTCCTGGCAAGACTTACCAAGAGAATAATGAAAAAGGCACAAATTTTGACTTGCAACATCTTTTTTAAAAAGTCAGTCATGCTGAATCAGCATGTTTTGGTTATTGAGTTTTAGTTCGTTATATTTTTTTTCTTTGACGCTACAACAGCGAACTGTCACTGCCCGTACCTTTCATAATCAGGGGCGGATCCAGGATTTTCCAAATGGGGGCGTGCCCAGGATTTCCAATGGGGAGAGGGGGGGCGTGAACTAAAGCAGCAATGGTAAAATGCCCGCGAAGAACATGGCGCAAGGACCGGGGGCCTGCCGAAGAAATTTTTGGATTTCAAGCGCCCTGTGGTGCAGTTTCAGGCAGTAGGAATCCCACTTCTTGTTCCATCTGCCTCCTTCGTTTTCTTCTTGATTTATTCACTTTTGGGGGGTTGAAAAAAGGGGGAGTGTGCGCCTCCGACGCTCCCCGGATTCGCCCCGATGATGTTACAAAGAGGGTCCAGTACAATTCATTCGATCAACTCTTCACTGATGAGACGGTACTATTAGCATCATATTATTGTCAGGAATCTATTTTCAATATAAACATCTACCATTTTTTAAGTGAAATTCTTGCTCTAAACTGTTGAGAAACTGTATGCGTTTCTTCTGTAGTTTTATAAAGACCCCATTTTGCTGTCCCTTGAAAATAGACCACTTTTAGATTTTTCGGGATTTTTTTTTTCACTTTTTGCATCAACAAAAAAAACCCACTGAGAGGGTCACATGATCTAAACCTGCCGACTGTGTGCTTGTTGCCTCAGTCAAGACGAAGCGTACCCGTTGTGATTGCATGCTGTCAGGGCTGTTCGTTGTTGCTGTCTGCGTGCCTGTACTTCGGAACTGAAAGATGCTTCATTGCTTTTCATACAATGTACCGCCATTTATGAGACGTTTAACAGCTACATTGTACGAGCATTTTGCGGGCTAATCCGGACCGTATGGCCCAGCTGGCGGATGCTGGCATGAAACTCAGTGAACCTGCAGCTGGAATTTATTGATATGCTCATGTTATTGTGGGTGTGCCAGAATATCGTGCCCCTTGGGGTTTTATCCTGCGCTCCAAACAAGTACATGTCATGTTACGTAAAAAAATGATATATGATTCCTTTGTGCCAAGATTAACGAAAATTTTCACTTTACAGCCAAAATGAAGAGCCTGAAATGCGTGCACCGCTATAAAAGTTGACTAATGAAAAAGACTTATATAATCGATATAATTCTAGCAGAACTAGCAAGTGATAGGCCTACATCTATGAATTAATTTTGATTTGAAGTTGCTTTTCATGGTATGACTGGATGTGAAAGTAGTCTTGGTAAAGACTTCAAATTACATATTTGTCATGCTCTAATCGACTGAATTGCTGATTATAAATGATCTCGTTCGTTAGAATATCAATTGTTGAAGTTAGCAAAAATTTCTCTATACACCTTTAGCATTAGCGGAGCTTAAGAGCTCGTCAAGGCCACAGTGCGATACATCGCTGTGGACCAGTTGAAGTGAGCAGTTCAGTATAATTACAAATTTGTCCTCATAGACGTCATAACTCGCTATTTTGAATGTATTCGTATTCAAAGAATATTCATTTGATTTCAAATCTGTGCAGAATCTGATTTCTCAGTTCCGACCTCGTGCACTTTTGACGAAAGACAGTGCTAGAAGTTTTCATTTCTTTACCCCGGGAAACCCACTTAAACAAGAAAATAATGGATATATGATTTACAAGAGAGTTTTCTGAAGCGAAGAAAAAAAAATCAACTGCCGTGGAAAATGGGGGACGATATCGCGGCTGACCAACCGGCTGAGTAGCTCGATCATCGGGTGCCTTTAATAGAGATGCTGGTTGAAACCTATGACATCACAGATAAGCGCCAGGGGCCGGGGAAGTACAATATGCCGCACTAGAGTTCAGTAGGTAGATTCAGATCTGGATGGAGAAAAAACACAACTAGCTAGTGGCGTGCTTTCGCGACCCCTAAAAGGAACAAAGATCTTCATCCAACGGAGACAAAGTACGAGCGCCAGGGCACACGCTGTTGACGGTGACAAATGTTATCTTTGACTTTGTTTACTAAACAATGCCCAGCAAGTTTCTTAATTACTGTACTGCAGTATTTTTTACATTCTAAAGGAAAGTAGCCCCTTTTGGTTCGCTTCTTTGCAATGCATAATTCACTAATTGGAGAGACCGCAAACAATATTGTCTGTTCGTTTTCCTGGCGCTTTGTGCTTTCTTGGCAGCACCAATTCTAACTTTTGGTTCTCGTTTGACCCTGATCAATACGTTACACTGGAATGGGCGAAGTCACCCAATGCCTAACCAATGACTAAAGTAGAAAATATCTGGCCAGGGGTGCGAAATTTCGCTCATTCCGCCATCGCCCTTAGTGCGCTGGGACTCAAGGCAAAGTCAAAAACCTGTGAAGGAAATACGCCACAGCTACCCAACAAGCAAAGCAAAGCATTATGGGTTACTGTCTGCTGTCCTAATCAACAACACGGAAGCCCCATTTTTTTTATACGACGTCCCTGATCAACACAGATACATTCAGTGCACGCGCATGTCAGGTGCACTCAGAAGTGTTCACCCAGGTTTTTGTTCATATGCAAAGACTTTGCGAAACGGGACAAGCCCCTTCCCTGCCCCACCCACCCCTTGGGAGCTCCTACCCCCTCCTGGACCTCCTATAAAAAATGGGATGGAGGCTATCGCCATGTCATCCATGGTGACATGCGTTACATTAGTCTAAATTGACTTATGTTGACAAGGTTCTTGAAAGAGCCAAGAACTCAGTGGTGCAGCCAATAGGTACATCCCTCAGAGGAACTCTTGCTCCCCCCCCCGCCCTGTCGACAAAAAAATTGCGTTTTGCCTTTCCCAAAACCCTGCAGCTGTGTAAGGGTATGGGGGGCGTGACGAGCGAAAGCGAAAATGTTGACAATGCCCCTGCTATGCCTAACTGGAATCACCTAGTCGAGTGAGGGCGCCCTCAAAAATTGCTCTTGTAATGACTTTGTTGTATGCTGCGTGTTTTTTCCTATGTAAAATGTTTGCCTTCGATGCTGTCAGCTCGACAAACGTCTTGTTCTCTTTTATATTCATTTTGTTAATTTCGCAGAACTGCCGGGGCAATCTCCCGAACTTTCTGGATGATGTAGAAACGGAAATTAACAGTTTGGCAACGAAAACGCTGCGACTGTACAGGGGTCTGTGCAGCGTGTCGTCAACGGACTGCTCTTCCGCGTTTGACAAGTACGTGCGCTAGGAACTAGAACTGACACGAACTGACCATTTTGGGAAAGAGTTCCATACACGGACATCACTTGACACCCTGTGCACAAACTTATGGGGCTGGTCTATAAAATTCAAATGTTAGGTGCTCTTTAACTTAAGTAAATGCTTCAGTATTTTCCTTTCAGCATGTTTGACTCTGGCATGTCTGGACATGCTTCGCTTGTCACTTGCCAACTTGCAATTTGTGCAATGCATGTTGATGGCTAGGCCTACATTTAAACCACTTCAAGGGAAAAAAAGGGATGTCTGTATATGGAACTCTTAATTTTTTTTCAGTTGTATTTGTCAGGCAGGGGTGTACCCGGGATTATCAACATGTGCTAGGAAGGGGGGGGGGGGTAAAAAATGCAATGGCTTGGCTCCAATCTCCATAAGCCCAAAGTGTGAAGGGGATACTGAGTTATTTACAGTGTAGAGGTTCTGTTAGTGGTACGTCATGCGATGCTCCCAGGATTTTGAAAGGACATTAAATCTAGTGCATTTTAATTGCCAAAAAGGGACAAATCCAAATATGGTACTGGTAGGCCCTATGTTTTGTAGTTATTCTATGAAATGAAACAATGGAGGATTACAGAGGGTTAGAAAAGGGGGGGTTCTTTGGACTTCCCGAACCTGTCCCCCCCCATGCTTGATTTTCATTCAGTTTATGGTAGAATTGATCACAGTTGTCGTGTTTATTTTGTCTCCTTAGGAATAGCTTTGCTTGCAGCACCAATGAAATCAAAGGGGCTGGATCATATTGCTCGTCTAATCAGGGTTCAGCTTACTACACGTCTGAACCTGGATGTACTCAATGTGAAAATAGGTAACTGTGTCACGTATACATAAACCTCCTAACTGAACTGGTGTTTCAGAACATTCCATTTCCGTTATGCATGCATTGAAGAGGACGCCTTTCAAATTAACTACAAGAGCAATTTTGCTTCTCGTGCTATTTGCCCACTTCTAACAATTTCACAAAGTGTACCAAACAATGTAAGGTTTTGCTTTGAAATTATAGTTCAGTAACCTACACCACTAGGAAGGAAAGGTGGTAGGCCTGTTCATTTTTGACTACGTAATTTAATATTTGATTGTTAAAAAGTGCATGAGACTGAATGTTTGAAAGCAGGCTGATCATTTTTTTTTAGACTTGCCAGTTTAAACTACATAGCACACCAGTTAAAAATTGATGGAACAGCATGTAGGTGGCCTGCATGTGTTGAAGTTATGGAGCATTAGTCGACATTAATTTGCACAAACCTTTGGTTACAGACAGATTATTTTGATAACACATTAGGCACACTGGTACAGCATCTTGTACTTGAATATTCTCATAAATTGCCATTCAAGTATTCAGTTTCAGGTCAAATATTTGATATATTCACCACCTAGGAGGGGGAGAAAGAGATGTACATGTACATGTAGAGCATGGGTATTGCCCAGGAGGGTAACAGGCATGACAGAGCTCTTCACTTGCCAGGGGAAGGGGGAACAGGCATAACAGAGCACTTCACTTGCCGGGGGGGGGGAACAGGCATAACAGAGCACTTCACTTGCCAGGGGGAGGGGAACAGGCATAACAGAGCACTTCACTTGCCAGGGGGAGGGGAACAGGCATAACAGAGCTCTTCACTTGCCAGGGGGAGGGGAGAAGGAGATGATACAATGTAAAAAGTCAACTGACAAACCAACAATGCAAGGGGTCAGTGCCAAGGTATTTGCAAGCAAACTGTCCTCTCTCCTCCGTTCTTTTTTCAGATCTTTTTGCTATATTTTCCGTTGTGTTTTTCCTGTTTTATAAAGTTTTTCCCTTTTGGGGGGGTGTTAGCAAAAGGTCCCCGCCCCCCCACCTTCCATAATGATAGCAAATGCATCAGTGGTGTTCACGGAACCAAATAAGTGTGTGCTAAGCCAAAGTCGAGAGGTACATATACAATGTACACTGCTACAGTGCAATGCATATTATTATATAATTCACTTTGTTGCATGTTACCCATAAACCACGTCTTTAATTCTCATCTCTAGGCGTTTGAATCGAGACCGCTCTTTAGTTCGGACTGCCAGCAGCAACTGTACTTGCCAAGATATTGTAAATGCTGACGTATGCTGGACAAAAGGTCCGTATTTTCAAGCATCTTGATAGCTTATTGCAGTAATCATTGCAGTCGATCATGACCAGCGTGCTGACGTTACCGGATGAAATTATAGCAAAGGAGAATTTTCAGTTTTCTCCTGTTTTCCTCAGACCTAGCCGTCTGTCTCAGATGCTTATCGATGAATGCACTCATTTTTATTAGGGGAAAATAGTGCTTTTAAAAGTAACTTAACTTGGTGAGCCCCAATCCGTTTTTCTCTACTTAGAAATAAATTTGTGCATGTGTATGTTGTGGTTAGACCAAACAGGAGTGTTGGCAGATTTCACATTTGTTTGTTTCCGTTCCAAGGTATTGACGACGACTTAAAAACCACAAACCTTCCCGGGTTGCTGTGGCAACAGATTGCTACAACACATGGATTTACTAGGTAATCAGTAAACCTAATGGGAAGCCATGGTGCCTTCTCATCGTTCATCCCAACCCCTAGAACTTGTGCCCCTTCCCCATCCCAAGGGCTTTTCTTTTTAGAATTTGCTGAAGTTGCAAGCAAGCATGTACATGTTACGCACCACTCACAGGTACACTGAGGAATAACTCCATGTAAGTGATTCCCGCATCTAAGTTCATTGTTTCAAAATCCAGTTACATTTGGTGCGCACAAAACTCTGTTCACTGTTTGATAAAGTTGTGCCTGGCCTATTCTGAGTTTTTCAGGTTTAACCACTTGCAAAGGGTATTATTTTTTGGCCAACATTTTACTTTCATAAGGGGTGAGATTCAGGAGCAAATCTCGTGACACACACGTACAGCCAAACACCAGGAATGATGCTCTGTTTGAGCCATTTGAACAGTATTTGTGCAGTAGTTCTGACGCAAGAAACAAGAATAAGCATCAGCCAAAGGTGATTCCAGATTTGCTTGAGGCTTTAACCTGTCCGCCGTGCCTCTCCAGACAGTGTGGACATGCCCTCTGTCACAAAGTGGTTAAGGGCTACATTTCCCCACCCCCAGGCTGTATCCAGGGTCAGCCCAGGAGGAGTGCCACAGCTACGACCCGCGGCTGCGCTCGTGGTTCGTCGCGGCCTCAGCCGGGCCAAAGGACGTGGTGATTCTGATCGACTCTAGTGCATCGATGAGTCTAGTACCCAGAAACAGGCAAGGGAGCAACTTGTCCCTCATGCAGCTGGCCAAACGGGCCGTGGCCCATGTGCTCCGAACACTTACATTTGTCGGTAAGATGCCATGCTCATGTACGTGTCATATATGTTGGGGTCTAGTCAGTTGTAGTTTGTGGATTTTCTCTTGTGTGCTAAGTGGTCGCTGTGAAAGATCTGAATGTATAACGTACATTTGGACTGCTGCCAACCTCTGGAGGTCACAGGTCATCATACTGTAGGTCACTTTAGTAATGATATATCTTAGCGGGAAAAAAAAACACTGAATAATTTTAATGAAGGTATATACATGTAATTTTGTGGTGTCGCACATCTGTAAACAACCCTTCAGTGCAATAATGGCATCCAGACATCATTGACACTGCTTCCGTCTGTTTCGTTATCACAGATTACATAGCCGTGGCGAAGTTTTCAACTGAATCAGAACAGGTTACCGTGAATGAGGTGTACACGCTGATCCAAGCGACACGGGATAACGTCGGTGCTCTCATTGTACGTTGTCATTGTTAGATTACTGTTTTGTTTTTGTTTTTTCAGGAGTTTTAAGATTTCTACTGACCTTTAAAACCCTGAGAAGTAGTTAAATTTGTAAAATATATTCCGCTTTCTTGAAGAGTACATGTACATGGATTTCAGCCAACACCATTAAAACTTGGGAAAGTACTTGAAAAATACGCACAAAACATCAAATTTAAGAAGTGGCAATTTCAGCATCTAGTTCTGTGAACATCTGCCTTCATTGATCATTCATCATTGATCAGAAACTATTTTCTCATGTCAGTTTTTGAAAATTGTTGAGTCTTTGACGTCTGTGTTCCACATAATAGTTTAATGTGACCATACAAACGTAGTTAAGTTTCTGATGCCTTGTGCAGTTTACCAGACATGGTGCCTGTGGTTTTTCCCGTTGCACTAACCCTCAGGAAGAAGTGAATAATATTCAGCCGGAGGGCCACACCAACTTTGAGCAAGCTTTCCGGCTGGCTTTCCGCATCTTTGAAAGGTCAGCCAGCGTTGGTCGCACCACAGGCTGCAACAAAGCCGTCTTGTTCATGACGGACGGGTCCCCGACCCGTGGGGAAGACGACCCTGCAAAACTCGCAGAGATTGTGGACGACCTGAACACGAGGTGAGACACGCAGTTCAAAGGAGGTACTTCAATAATCTGACAACTCCCCCCCCCCCACTCAAAACACCAAAGTTTTGTGGGTCTCATGTTCAAGTTTTACTTCAAGTTCAAATTTGCCACTTTCACATCTCAAACATTTTATTCCATTCGCCGGAACTCCGACATAGGTCAGACGGAACTAAGATCGCCAGCATCTTTACGTACTCTATCAGCGAGGTGGCAGAGAAAGAAATCTCCAAGCACATCGCCTGCAGGTACGTCAAGAATTATTACAGAAAACTTTGAACCCAGGCTGGTACTTCTTTGTTCCAAAAAATTTGTGATGGCCTGGTGTGGCTGCCCGAGGCACCTGCCTTGGGCCAGACCGCATCATAGCTACATCCTTTTTAATTCAGCCCTCCGACCATGCATGACGAAGATTGCTTTCTCCTCGACAGTCACGAATTGGGAGGTCATCATTAAGGTCATGGAGGGTCAAACAAAATAGGTCAATTTGTTTTCCCCGGAACCTTTTCTCTTTCCTCCAGTGCCAACGGCGTGTGGTCAGAGGTGGAGACGGGCACGGCAGCGAGTCTTCAAGAGCAGCTCAGCCAGTACTACGAGTACTTTAGCACTTTACACAAGGGTCCCAGCGGCATCATCTGGACCGAGCCCTACCTGGACTCCTTCGGGGCAGACATGGTCATCACAGCTGCCAAGGCTGTGTACGACAGCTCCAACACAAGCCAGAGCAAGCTGGTGGCCGTGGTAGCCATTGACATATCCTATGCATATATCCAGGAGGTGAGACAGGGTCTAATGTCAGCAGCCAGGGCCACGTTGTAGGAAAATTTCTTCATAAAACTAGCACCAATATGTGACCCTCTTGGTGAAAATGAGGCTGTTTGTTTCAGCAATTTGGTTTCAGTTTGCATTAGAAAGAGCACACTGAGTTCGTTATTTTGATGCCCCACTCATTTTGAGTGGGTGAAAAATGTTGATAGTTCCCATTGATTTCCATCATGTTGGATTCTTTTAAAGGCCTGTTACTGAAAAGGAGCTCTTGCAGGGTTCATGGGTAACGTGTGAGGATTTCGGAGTACTTTCAGAGAATTTTTGAATCTCCACCGTACCTACTGTGTAACAACTATGATAATATCAATAATGGAAATTCAATTAAAACTACCAAAGTCTGCCTGAAAGCGGCTCAAGATCCAGTACAAGGCACCCAGAAAAGTCACTCCAACTCAAAAAATAAAGACAAAACCAAAGCAGACTTTCATGGTTCCTAAATGAAATCCCAGTGTTCAAAACACTTTTCCTCACCATGTCTCCTCGCAAAACTGTTCTGTGTCGTTTGAATAACAGTTGGACGACAGCAAATCAAATGTAATGGCAGAGCTGCAGAGACGACAAGAGTTCTGCCCAAACATCGCTGTGTACTCAGAGTGCGAACTGGAAGTCCTGAGACAGAAGGTGTACACCGAGGGGTCTGTCAGTTACGAGAGTCGTCCTGACAAGATCTGTGGCATTGAAAACGTGGGTAGAATTGAGCATTTGATGTGAATTGGTGGATAGATTTGATGTCAGAAAACCTCATGAGTTTAGCCACCGAGTGATTACATGCACATCAAAGCTTTTTGGCAGAACTCAGTACTCTGTGTCGCCTGCTTCAGCAAACTTGATTTTTTTTGGCAAGCAGCTGCATTATTAGGCTAGAAAGCCAAATACCTGTGGATATCAGTGAAATAAAAGTTTTATAGCTTGAATGGTAGATTATGTTTCTGTGATATGATTTTCTTTTAAAGAATGGTTCAATAGTTTTCACAAAAGACCTAAGGGGGAAGGAATTTATTTTACGATAAATGCCAAACTGTTCCCAATATTACAAAATTTTTTGCTTGAGCGCAAAAAAAACCTTGTTTAAAAAAACAAAGGTTACCAGCTTAAAATCTATGTGATTGTCATGTTAACCAAACGACAGGTGAATACCATTCCAAAATAACTTACATCACATGGAGTTTTGGCTGGTAATCTGATTCATGTGATTTGTCAAGCAAGGTTTTTTTTTCACGCTTAAGCAATTTTGTGCTTGAGCAGCTCTATGAAATTGGCCCCTGATCTGTTCCATGGCAGACCTGCCCACTACCAGCTGACACCGCCTGTCCAAATAGAACATTTCAGTACGACCAATGCACACAGCACAGCCAGGCCACTCAAGATTACAAGGTAAGACAATTATCTAACAGCTGTGAACAGGGCCACTCAAGATTACTAGGCAAGACAATTATCTAACAGCTGTGAACATCATGGCATCTGTCAGATGATAATTTCCCCCCCCCCAGGGCTCAAATGACACCACCAGCCCCACTCTCAGGGATCCCTGCTCTTCGGAGTTTTGAGGCAGCGAGCGGAAATAAATTCTTATGAGCTCTTGCCAGCTCTTGCCAGTCTCCATAGCATTGTACCTGGTAATTCTACCATGAACCATTCCCATGCTGTTATTATTCTAACCAAGAGGTTCTGCTCCAGTGCATTATTCATGTTTCGTTTCCCTGTCCAATGAGGCCATTTCTGTGATTCATATGGTGCAAACATTACCAGAAAGAGCACGGCATGCTTCTGGGATTTGCATGGCTGACTGTATAGGCTGGCAACCTGGCTGCTTGGGCTGTACACTCTTTGGCTTGAATTTGGTGAATAGAGCCACATGCAAATTTCTATGTGGCCTGCTATAACTTGTGCGCTTGTTGAAGACATTGGCTGGTGGCTGCGGCCTCTTCCCATAGACGAGTGTGTTACTCCTAGCCGTAGTCACTTGATTTGGATGCGGCTTGGAGCACTAGTATCACATACAGGGTCCTCCAATATTGCACGGAACCTAGTCAAGCTTCACTCTTAAGCCTTACCTGAATGACTTGGTTGTGGCTCGTGACCAAAACCATTTCCCATAGACACGTGCATTATCAGCAGCTCCAGCCATGTTGCTTGGACACTTCATTACCCTCGTTATACCCAACGGTCTCTCTATCATGCTCTTTGCTTCGCTTTTAGGAAGCTGCTTGCTGTGGGACGTTTCTGCCTTGTCCATCTTCTGTTCCTACCAATTCTTTGTCACCTCTCCTCAGTGCCGCCCTGTCACTACTCGGGGTGATCATCGTTTGCTGTCTGTTATGATAAAGGCGTCCAGGGGTTGTTGCATTATAGCTTTTCAAAATGAAATAAACCTAATTGAGTCTTTAACTTGACTACTTACGGAAGGGTTTTATTATCAGGTGGCAATTTTGGGTACAATCTAATTGTGTGAATTCCAGGATGACTGTCACTGTCAAATACAACCGAGCCAACCTTGCCTACAAGTACAGTTCTCCTAAGATTGAATGTTTAACTGTGCCGTATGTCAACTGCCTTTCTTAACCGAGAAGTGTTTAAAAATGACTGGATCAAATGTTTTTGGAAGTGGTAGTCCATTTTTGTTTAATGTGTTTTGACCCAGACATACTGAAACACATGTACACAGAACCAATCCGGAACCAAGCTAATCTATCCAACTTTTAATTTTGTCATACTTTGTGTGAAAAAGTAAGAGCACATTCTTCTCTGATGAAGAACAGAGTAAACAGTTTGAAATATCAAGTTGAAACAGCTGGTTCCTCTGAGAACCATGTAACTCAAAACAGAGGTTAACCTCCATGATGTTACCACAAACCTGCCACACTTTGTCCACAGTGCAAACCAAAACAACTGGTTCCTCTGAGAACCACGTAACTCAAAACAGAGGTTAACCTCTGTGATGTTACCACAAACCTGCCACACTTTGTTCATGTCCACAGTGCAAACCAAAACAACTGGTTCCTCTGAGAACCACGTAACTCGAAACAGAGGTTATCCTCCGTGATGTTACCACAAACCTGCCACACTTTGTTCATGTCCACAGTGCAAACCAAAACAACTGGTTCCTCTGAGAACCACGTAACTCGAAACAGAGGTTATCCTCCGTGATGTTACCACAAACCTGCCACACTTTGTTCATGTCCACCGTGCAAACCCACAAGTCTCGTTAAGAACACACTGTATCATAAGGATAGTCTAGATTTCTTCAGCCTTCAAGCGTTCTGAGCTTGTTTTGGAGTACATGGACAACAATAATTCTCACTTTCCGGAACCCTCCAATTTAAGCAAAAAACTTGCTCGTACTCTCGGGGTTAGAACTTTCTGTAAAATGTAAGTTATCAGGTTTTCCTTCTTGATTGTCGGGGGGATTTTTTTCAATCAAGGATCAGAGGCCTTTGCATATTCCTACATGTATGGTACTTAGTGAATTTTGTACAGGAACTTTTGAATGTCTTTCTTGCGGGAATATAAAAATTAAATGGACAGCATGTAGTACTTTTTTACACAATCTTTTCATATTGAGCATTTAGATATTTGTGAATTACGATCATTGTTGTAAATATTCAGGTGTTTCAATTTTTAAGAAATTTTTTCAAACACTCAGATGCCAATTTACTTTAAAACCTCAACTGGATTTTCAGGAGATTACAAAATTTTCAGAGGGCATGGGGGGGAATTAGCTTTTTCTGGAATTGTAACGCAATTAATAAATACCAAATTGTATTAAATTTCGTATGAAGGAAATTATGTTGTATGTAACTTTGTGGATCATACAGAATTATATCAGAGTTTTACATTGTATAATTTTATTTTGCAAGTAAAGTGAATGGTTGTTACTAGAGCCAATGTCTCACAGCAAATACCACATGAAATGGGGAGAGCTGAAATTTGTCCATCAAGTAGAGGACGTGAGTTTAAGTCTTGTCACAAACGAGGCGATATTGGCAGTAATGACCTAATACTGCCCCACATAAGTATTGTACAAAGAAGGAAAAGTGTAATAAAAACAAAAGTCACTGTATTGTAAACTGGTGCTGTCCTCAACTGTGTTGGTAACAGATCAAGCTGTCATATAATTTTGGGCCAAGTCAGGAACTCAATTTTAACAGGCCATTCGACCTACCGGTGTTCGCTTTGAAATCTGAACCTGCTTTCAGTATTCAAATTTGAGCAAGAACTTGCTGGTAACTCGCTGTGGAATAGTGTCGTGAGTGTGGTTGTTTTTTTTTTTTTTTAAATTAAATTAAAAGAAATCTGTAAGTCAAAATGTTTTGCCAGTGCCTGCCCGTTTGAGTTTATACTGGTTCGGTCTGCCTTTCCGGGTTATTTTCTTGATTCTGCGGTGGCTCATCCAGATTGGGTAGTTGCCGTGCTCATTCTGGAGTCCTTTCTGTTTTGGTTTGGCTTCACCGTCTTCTTCCATGGCTTCCATGGTCTCCTGCCGCTCTGGGTCAGTCACTGTAGCAATAAAATGTAACAAAAGATGAGGAAAACTTCATCTTTCCAACCCACTAATTAAAAAAACTTGGTATGTTGATACCGAAGACTAGATAGACAGATGATAACATCTGCTGTCAATATCCCTCGGAGCTTTTGTCTTCAAAATTTGGTTGGAAACCTGGGCCAAATTTCACAGTAAAGAATCCTTCCACATGCCGAAGATTCCACAATTACACTCAGTACATTTCACAGCACGCAACTATAATTTCACAGCAAGTGATTTTGGCATACCTGCATCCTATACTGAGGGTAACAAGGGATCCTACATTTATGGGGTAAAAACCGATTCCTTCTCACGATCAACAGCCCGAGAGAGCAGACCACCCTTTGTAGTTTTTCAAGCTTGCCTCCCAAAGTGCAACCTTGATCTTCGGTGTACTGGCCCAACGTCGGGAGAAACCACTGCTACCACATACATGTACATGTATCAAGTGCAACACTCCTGAGAGTGCAGTACCTGCTGAACTTAGCCAGGAGGTAACAAACGGTTACACTGCCATGTCTCCCCCCTACCTGATTTATTTTCTGTGTCATCATCCATCGTGGTCTCTTCTGGCTGCGCTGCATCTGTCTTGATCTTATCTCTGTCGGGGACAAATCGCAGGTCATATGCTGTTCCTGAGGCTTGATTTACTGTGGGCTTGTTCAGAATCATATCTCGGACATCGCTGACTGCAGTTTACCAGGAAATGAACACAAAGAAATGAACTTCTAGACAGTCATGCATGCTGTTGATTTGCTTGTACACGATAAATTCAGCACCTCAACCCTTTACATGACGATATCTCGCAAAAGGATTTTTGTGGCTCCACATACATGTACTGAACACTAAGTACATGCCGTCAAATGAAAGTTAACCCTGGCCCTGACAAGTCTGCAAAAGCACCATGTGAACATGTCTTTCTCTAGTTCACACAAGTGTTGGAACAAACCTTAGGTCCTCAAGGCAAAGGCTTGGACCATCAAGTCCTTAGGCTAAGGCCAAGGCCTAAAATCAAACCATAAGGCCAAGGCTCAGCATCGAGGCACTGCATCACTCGTTCACACCACCACCATGCAACATTTCAAGTCTCACTTCTCTCAAACACACCAAACTCCGGATCCTTGAAAATCTGCCACTGTCCAGGAAACCGATCGCTGATTCTTTATCAATAAACTTCAAGGGACCTCAACCTCCTTGTTTGACAGTGGCTCAGCCTTATCTATACATGTACTTTCCTCAATCCTGTCAAATCCAAATGCCTTGGCAGATTTTGTAAGATACAGAGGATTAGATTGAACCAGGTGTAAATGCTGGATGTTTCAAATTTCCAACAAGCAAAGCTTCTCACACTTGTAGACGTTCTTCTCAGGGTCATCCTCCTCTGGCTTCAGCAGTCCCAAAATCTTCTTCAGTCGTTTAGCCTCCCGGGGAGCGTTTCTGGTCCTCTTGATCGCTCGCAGTTTTCTCATCCGTTTGCTGCGGATACTCTTTGCCATCTCGCCTTGGGTGACTTAGTTGCTCACAGTTACTCAGTTTATTCCCTTTGAGATGATGGACGAAGTGTCAAAAACAGAACAGTATGTGTGGGATTCAGATGCAACTAGGCTCATTGCGCATAAGCTCACTGAAGATTCACAAGCAGTGAGGGAAGAATTCCGTTTGGCACAGCATTTTTTTAAACAAAAGCATAAACATGAATTTCTATTATATTGTGGGATAATTTTAGCACAGAAATGGTTCATCTTAGACCTAAGAGGAATACAATATAGGTTTGAAAAGTTGGCTAAGCTTGGTGGTGTTTTAAGCATTCAAAAGCTGTGATGGTTTGATGTGCTAACAAAATGGATATACATGTACATGTACCAGTCGGTGATCCACTGATAATATTCAGATAACTCAATATTATGCAGACTCCATAAAGACTAATGAAAGCCATGTTTGATTCAATATTTCGTTCTTTATTCTTTCCTGAAGATGTTCTGAATAAAGAACGAAATATTGAATCAAACATGGCTTTCATTAGTCTTTATGGAATCTGCATAATATTGAGTTATGTACATCCTTTCAGAAAAAGTTTTGTACTCAGTCATCACGATTATCAAGTTTTACAAACGCCAACAAGTTTTGAAAACATGATCGAAAGCAATTTTTCACTAATACTGAAACAGTTTTCCCTAGTCCCAGTAACTACATGTACATGTATGTATAGGACCCTACAAATCACCTCTTTTATTAACATTTGGACACGGTCAGGCAATACATGTCCAAATATTTATTGTACTAGTACTTAAGAAATACTAAATGAAATGAACATAGGCCTATTTATTGCACTCGTGACGCACATAGAGTACATGTACATGTACACCACAACGTACATGTACCCCCAGAGGGGTTCGACGTTCGTGGGAGCGGGGCGGACGTCGGACCCCACAAGTTCTGGGGGGTACGCGTTCTTGCTGTAATGAACTGTCCGGAAATTGGGCAAAATCTGTGTACTTGTGACCAATGAACAGACAATTTATATGTATGCTAATGTTTTGCAAATAATTCATATTACTAGCATTTTTTTCTTCAAAAACGTGTTCCACGGAATAAAAAAGCGACTTCCAAATTGAAATTTACTCACCTAACTAAGGCAGATGATCATTGAGATGGTTCGAAGATCACACGTGCTGAAATCGAAGGTCAAGTATGTCCGGTACCTTATGTTTTTGGTTACTTATGAAGCACAACTTGTTGAGGCACCAGACTTAAATCGAAGTTTCAGCGGTCGGTACTGCCGATCGAAATCGCTTGTTGCAGTTGCTTCCAGTTTTTGCGTGGTTTATCCAACCTTTCTATGTGTTTGTGTATCAAAGAAAGCACCAAGCTGCAGTACGGACTGTAACGTGTATCACTGAACAAAAATGAAAGCACTTAAACGATTTAGTCAACTTGAGTTTCGTGTCCTTTTTTCAGCACCTACGCTTCCACCTCCAGCATCTAGCTCCGCGTGCAAGCTTCAATGCACGGTTGCCATGGACCACCTCGAAGAGGGGGAAGTACCGAACCATGCAGCAAGAGACTTCAGGGCAACGCCGAAAAGAAAACGAAGGAGACGGAAAGCTGATGATCAGAGTATTTTTGCTGAATGTGGATTTCCCTGGTCAGAAAAGACAACAGTGGATGAACTTGAAAAACACATTTCCAACAGCAAGGTTTATGATAAAGGTATTAAGTCACTTTACAGCCTGAGGTGGGGTGTCCCAGCAATCTGAACCATTTTCCAAACATTTTGGACATTTTAACATGGTCTGGCAGATGTCCCAATCTAGCTACTATAACGACTGTTTCTAGACTTAATCAAAATGTTTTTAAGAGGCACAATAGGGCATATAGGACATGTACATGTAATAAAATAATTACATGTACATGTAGGGTCTCAGTTTCATTAAAATTATAAAGAGGGAGGGAAATTGTTTGTGAAAATGCAGAACTTTCTTTAAAGTTGATATTATTGTTGGATTCCTCATGACAGCTTTGCCGTTTAAAGTAAGACATAGGTCCCACCAATAGCTCTATGCCTTCCTGTTATCAGTCATACAGTAACCATTACAGCCAAGGAGCTGTTCAGTCCACATTCCAACAGAAGGTATAAACATGAGATCAACAGAAAAATGTTGAGTCATCCAAATCCGATAGAATCTAGCAATAGCAAAGTGTGCTGCATACTGAACCCAAGAGAATCTGGCAACAGCAAAGTGTGAACCCTGCAGAATCCAACAGAATTCAACATACTGCAAAAAGTGCAGTGTACTCAATCCAACAGAATCCAACACAAGGAAAAAATGCAGCTTGTTGAATCCGGCGTTGAGAATCTGGCAATAATGAAGTGTGAACCTTGCAGTATCTACCAACAGCGAAGTGTGCCGTTTGCTAAATCCAACAGAATCCAAGAACAGCAAAGTGTGCCATTTTCTATAGATCCAACAGAATCTGGCATCAGCGAAGTGTGCCGTTTGCTAAATCCAACAGAATCCAAGAACAGCAAAGTGTGCCATTTTCTATAGATCCAACAGAATCTGGCATCAGCAAAGTATGCAGTTCGCTGAATCCAACAGAATCTGGCATCAGCAAAATGTGCAGTTTGCTGAATCCAACAGAATCTGGCATCAGCAAAATGTACAGTTCACTGAATCCAACAGAATCTGGCATCAGCAAAATGTGCAGTTCGCTGAATCCAACAGAATCTGGCATCAGCAAAATGTGCAGTTTGCTAAATCCAACAGAATCTGGCAGCAAAACTTGCAGATTGCCGAATCCAACAAAAGCCAAAATTAGCAAAGTCTGCAGTTATCTCAATCTAACAACTGCATGTGTATTGCTGCAAAATGGACCCTTTATAGCATCCAACCTACATGTACAATGTACAATTCCAATGTGCGCAAACAGCCTATGAAATAATCTTTCGAAATCCATCTATTATCCCTTTTTCCCACCAATAGATGGCATCATCGCGCTGAACAAGCCAGCTGGCATTCCAGTAACAGCCGGCAGTCAAGATAATCTTGTCAGTGTTGTAGAAATCCTGCCTAAGCTGGTTGAGGCTATCGGCAAACCAGCGGCAGAGATTGCCAAAGCTGCAAAAAAGTGAGTCAGTTAAAAAAAAACACCTTGCATGCCCACATGCAGGCATTAAGATGTTTGGGATTTCAAAGACCCCACTTTATACAGAGTGTTGGGGAACGAAAACTCTGGTCTTGGATTGTTTCAGTCATTCCTTGACACTTGAAAACTGATTGTCATCCTTTCCTATCTTGAGGGAATCTTCGGGACTGCTCCTACTTGGTGAGGATAAGCAGACAGCCAATGCTTTAAGTGATGCATTCCTGATGGCTCGGCGTAGAAACCAACTCATCAGGAAGTACTGGTAAGGAGCAGTCTGTCTGTCTACAGTCAAAAAAAAAAAGAAGTAGAGGGAATGTAACAGTGGAACTATGTTTCGTAGACGTACACAGCCTTTGTAAGTTCATCTTAAATGTACATTTTCCTTTGCGTATACTTTTTCATACAGGGCCTTAACTGTTGGGATACCTTCACCCGTTCAAGGTTTGCAAACGTTTGTTCCATATTTCAAGTCAAAATTGACAGATCTTTTGTTCAAATTATCGGAATGAATTACAGAAGTTTCAGAGTAGAAAGTTCTCTTTTATTTTTATTGTGTAGAGTTCTAAGAATCAACTGTAGCTTATCCCGTGGCTTGACCTGTAGATGAAAAGGAATTAAATTTTGAGGTTCACCTTGAAATATAAGCAATACAGATTTCCTCCTCACACAAACTCTTAAACTCTTTAATATTCAGGACATTTTAGCTGAACTGTGTGGGGCATTATATGATATGTACAGTTTGGAAATGCCAAGACAAAATCTTTTAAAGTGGGCTCCATCATTTGACCCAAAGTATTCAGTTTGCTCACTATAAACGGGCTGGAAATTTCTACGACGACAAATTCAGTCCAAACAAGTACATGTAGGTTTGCATTATGTGCATAAGGATTATGTAAAAGCCCTTTTACACTCAGTTTCTAATTGATGGTTGTCATACCTGTAGGAACCATTAACCTTCCAATTGGTGCAGAGAAAATTGGAGATCAGACTTTGGTGAGTGAGACTTGTTTGTCAATACTTTTTAACCATTCGGTTCCGAAGAGAATTACCTCCTCTCTTAACCCAGTAGGAACACCCGCGTCAAGGACACCATTTTGTTACAAAGTATCTATCTTTAATTTGACACAAAATTAAGATAAAAATCATTGTAACCAGCCATCTGTCTCTGCTTGTCCATGGATGGTGTGCTTGCAATTGTCCTTTGCCCTGAGAGGCTCATCTGCTGAATATCAGAGTTGTTGATATTAAATACATTGCTCCCAGAGGTTATTTGTTTCATCATTTGTAGATGGTTCCCAAAAGGGACGCTTCAAAGGGTAGCTTTGAACGTAAGGAGGTGTTTCCCTGCAGGACGGAGTACCGGGTATTGTCAGCCAATCACGACTTGAATTGCTGTCTTCTGGAACTCCAGCCTCTGAAATGTGAGTAGAGTCCAACTTACTTTTGCTGCAGTCAGCCTCCGGCGTGGAGTAATCTTATGTCTATTTTTTATGACCTTGTGTTGTAGCAAATACCGCTCCACAAAATGTTGAGCAAATCTTGAACTCCTAACCACCAAGGGTCAGCATTCGTAGAGTTTTGGG
The DNA here is from genome assembly GCF_001949145.1 of Acanthaster planci. The sequence goes on from NW_019091518.1 coordinate 566,350, forward strand.
GGGCTTTACTCAGCAAATTGTGTCAGAGAATTTAAATGTGGACATGTAGATGTAGATCATTGTGCAGGCTCATAGTGCCGTTATTTCTTGTTTTGCCAATTTCTGCGAGGGATCCAAAAGGAAATGTATTTACTTTCTTTCTTGCTTGTAATTACTTGGTTATGTTTGTTTCCTGGTTTGATGGTGACAGTGCAGAACCAGCAGTTTCAGGTGCACCTGAGCAACAAGCTTTGCAGTATCCTAGGTGACCGACTCTACTCCAATCAGATCCGAGACATCCTCGGGGTACCAGTGTTGGTGGATCCCCACCGTGCAGCCATAGGGACGCAGGTGAGACTGGAGACCAGCCGAAAGCCAAATGTTGGTGATCGGGCCCACAAAACTGAAATGGAACCCACATGTAGATACCCATCGTCAAATGGGTCCTTTCTTGCATGTCTTGGGGCCTGTCCAAACTCAATCGATGTTCCCAATGCTGGTTCGCACCACACATTCGGCTAGATCTGATGTTAGTAAACTAACATCCTATCACTGATCACAACCCAGATCCGGGCAAAATAAACAGGCCCTTCATAGTTAACTCTTTTTGTAGCAAAATCTGAGAAGTGTGAAGAGAAGGAGATTAGAGTTTTAACACCACATATACACTTGTGTAAGATTTCAAAAACACCTCAATATTGTTTCAGCGAATGGCCAGCTAGTAAGTTCTTGTTTACACAATGCCCCCCTCTGCAGGGAAACATCGTGTTGTCTGCTGAATTCTCTGTCTGTAGAAACGCCCCAAAATTCAACCTCTTCACTCAGAAAGGCCACACAAACAACTACAGAAATTCCCACGTTATTTAGCACATGAACCAGTGTGTAATCACTTCTTCCTGTCAGTGAACATAGTGCCCTGTAGCGCATGTGAACGGAGCCATCTCCTGTTAACTCAAAAACTGTTCCGAAATCTAATCTGAAATCATCGTTTTGCTCTTGAATTGGCCGGACAGCACTTGATTCCATTATCCTTGCTACTTCCCATGATTACTTCATCCTTGTTCGTGCTTCTCAAGGCGAGTTCATTGACTCTCCATTTTGCCGCTGTCCGCAGTCTGGTAGGTCATGTCATTCCTAGTGCAGGGATCATCTTTATAAATCAGAGAAAGTACTCTAAATTTATAGCAAACATGCATACTTATGCATAATGCATGAATATGTGGCGTAAAAGTCAAAGTTAGGCATTGAATACCCCAGTTGAATTGTATATTCCCTAACATTATGAAACTAAAATCCGTGTGTATTATTTTGTCAAATCTTTTTATTTTTATTATGCACATATACATGTATTTTTCTTCTTTTTGGGTGGGGGTGTCGTTTTGAAATTCAATTATCTCTTGCATTTGATATGGTGATTTTTGATAACTTCTGTCATATTTTTGCCTAGCAGTGGCTGATAAAACCATGGCTTGCCGTCAGTTCAAATCCTCAACTGCAAAACAATAATTCATCATTTGTCAAAAATTTCGTGCTACTATCAAACTACCACATGATAAACAGTACTACTCCATTCTAAATGAATGCGACCCTCCATAAAAATATCATGGCAAATGTACATCATGTGGGAAAAATTAGACACCGTCCATATTTCTGTAAATTGTTGCCACCCACAGGAATAGTAGGCAGTAGTAGGCAATGTTAGAGCAGTCTTTACTGTGATGGGGGAGGGACTTACTTTGTGAGATATGTTTGCATTAATTAATGAGTAGTGTGCATTGATGGTCTTCTCAGGATGTGAATCATTGGTGGTCCTCAGGGCCAACGCCATGGTAACAGTGTAGAAATGATGAAGTGAGAAAAGAAGCCACGCTCCCATATAGTCACAAAGCTGTGCTGGATTTTTAAAAAAGGAAAGAAAAAAACATGTTTTGTGCTTTTGCTAGGTTTTACAAATTTAAGTCTAACCGTAAATGCAGCTATCTCAGTAAGCCAATAGGATATTTTTAGTCCAAACATCCTCATTTACTCCATTGTTAATTCTCGGCACACATGATAACAACAGCTTTTATCTACGTTCATTGTGTATACTTAATTTGCAAAGGGAGAAACCATCTTATCGGATTACCTCCATAAATTTTAATTAACACAGAAAGGATGTGACTAATTTCCCCCCCGTTTTTCCCAGCAATTCAGTGCTAAAAATAAGCAGTTCCCTTTTGGAGTCACGGAACTATTCTTGCTTTGCTTGAACTCGGCAGACTGCTGGAGTGGAGGTTTGATATCCGCAAGGTCATTCAACTGAGCCAAAACAAAATGATTCTTTATGACTGCTGATCTGCACAGATTGGCTGAGATGTATGGTCATGGACGTTAAAGCCTAGCACAGCCACATATTTACGTTATGTGGACAAAGTCTTGGCTCAAAAGACTTCTGAGATTACCCCCCCCCCACTTTTCCCCATCCTCAAATTGCATGGGTCCATGGACATCATGGAGCAAGGGGGGATGCTTGCTTCCCCCCCCCCCAAAAAAAAGACAAAAGCAAGATAAATAAGAAAAAGCAAGAAAGGAACAAAAATCACCAACTTGATTTGGAAATTCCCCTCCCCCTCGGTACCCATTCAATACTCATGGGTGGAGAGATGAGGCAACCGGGGGAGAAGAAGTGGCTTGCCGAATGGCACAACTTACTGTCAGCAGCTGGATTCGAACCCCTGACTCTCCGAGTCACGAACCCTCACCACTAAGCCACATTCCAAAGACTGACAGGGCAGACTCTGCTTAACTTGACAAATCCAGCAGGGTCCTCAAATGTGTTGTTGTAGGATGAGTTGACTAATTTTTATGAAAGTATTCATGGAAACCAAACCACCTACATGTATTACACCCTGGTCCTCCAAATATGTGGGGCCTCATCCGCCATCAAGTCTAACTGGATTGGGTGTTTTGTCTTTTTTATAATCTGTCCTGTCAATATTGAAACTAAAATGGAGATTGTACTGTGATCCATTCCAGAATATACCTGAGGGTGTCCAGAAAGTCCTGGGCTTGAGGGCACAGCACATGTCACGGTTACCATTGTTCCTTCACTGGTACCAAGTCACCCTGCCCAAATGGCGCCAGAAGAGGGATGTCAGCATCCAGGCAACACCCCCTGGGTATTTTATGGAAGCTGTGAAAAGACTGGGGCTATCAGCCGGGGCGTGCGGGACATTGTGAGGAACGGCAGCGCGTGGAAATGACTGAAATCTGTGTCGTAATGCAACTATGAGATCTCTCTCTCTCTCTTCAAAATGACCAGTGCGCCTCATCATGGACAGGGAGCTGGCTATCAATGTGAGACACTCATTCAGTGAGAGCACTTTAACATCTGTATTGGTCGTACAGATGCAATCAAAATTTGAAACCTACTGTTTCTAGTCAATCATTGGAAATTCTACAGGCACCAACGGCATATGCCCAATACTTTTACCTAAGAATACATTAGTGTTGTGAATATCCTGTTGACAGAGGCATTGGATTTAAACTTTATAACCATGTACTCCATTAACATCAGCAATGGTATGGCTCCTTCAAGGGGGGGTGTTGAACACAAATATCTCTGTGGTCTTTTCCCAACTCGCATCGCAGCGAGATGAATATTCTTAGATGTAGAGTGTATAGCTGGAAAGGAATAAAATGTGTACCCTCGGTGGTTTTCCGAAATCAGATCTTGGTTCACGAGAGTGACGCAAGGAGATATGATTTATCTGAGTGTAGTTGGGCTATAAAGCTTGTCAATTACTGGTTATCCTGACATCTGATACATATTCGGGCCCACATACGCCAACTGGCATTGAATAGTCGTAATTATTTTGAAGTAAATTACCAGGAAGATTGCAAAAAGGGCTAGATTCATACCGAGAGTGCCATTTTGTACTGATCAGATTTCTTGAGACTTAGTAAATTCCTTGAACTTAGGCTTCCGACTCTTGTGCTTCTGATTTCACCCCCCCTCAAAAAAATTTAACTATCCTGCTGTTTGGATTTAAAATCAACCTGCCGTTAATCCACACAATGGTTGAGAGTAATCCCTCAACAATATTGACACGGTGGAATAGAATTTAGGACTTTCCCAAAAGTGCACAAATGTATGAACAAAATGAGTTGCAGGTTTAACACTAGAACTACTTCAGAGGCCCAAATACAAATTTTGCGTGATGGAAATTAATCGAAACCTAGCCATTTTTCACCCACATTATGTCTATTTTTTATCAAGATGCCCAAACTGCATGATGCAACAAAACAAAGAAGTGGACTTGCTCTTTCTGATGAAAACTGAAGCAGAATGACTTTTAAGAACTGCCTGAAAACTCATTTTGAGAGATCCAGCAACAAACTTTTTTTCAGGCATTTTGAAGGGAGATTCAATATTTCTCTCATCAGCCAGAAAGACGGTTTTCTCAATACATGGCACGAAAAAAAAAACCAAACGGCATCAAACAGACGAGTTGTATGTGGTACCATTGTATTTGAAATGTACTACAGCTACACTGGTTTTTGTTCACAAACTGACAGATTACGCATTCATAATAAGACTAAAACCAACATGCTTGGAACTTCCATTAATTAATTACATGTACAAAGGTTCCCTGATAGGGTCCATGGTGGCTTGGGATGTTGGTTCTAAATGCACAGCTTAATTAAAAAAAATACATCAAGTACAGGTAGGCATTGCAAAAGAATTACACACAGGTAATGACAATAGCTTCTCTTTCACCCCTCAAAAGCATGTATCCAGTTGGAAACAGGAACTGAAATCTCAAATTGATGGCCTACATGTACGGTATGAACATTTAACTTAAATATCACTGGATTTCACTGGTTCAGATATTTCCATTCCCAAATCCAAGTACTACAATGGCCGTATTTTTTTCTCATTTATTGTATTTTTTCCAGCAGCACCAGAATAAAATTCCTGCCAAGGGAAACATGCATGCTCTGCGCATGCTAATTAGCTCTCGTCATGCTAATTAGCTCTCGTCATCCCCTATATTAAAGCTCGTTTCGCATTGGTCCATTAAATTCAAAGGTCATGGTTCCGGATGATTCTCACCGGGCCTGATACATCATTAATTGTGTGGGCTCAACTCTGGACAGAGGCTTTATACAAGGATGATTCACATCACTGACGTACCTCTAATTATGTATTTGCAATTATCTGAAACTACCTACAATGACCAAGATAAATCTTAGCTGAAAGATACTTAATAACCATACTTTTTTCTTTTTTTAAATCAAAATTTGATTAAAATAAATCTTTCATACGCAAAGTGAAGCTGAAAAAAAGTTGATAAAAACTGCTTTAAATTGTTAGATTTAATTCAGGAGAACAGCACCCCCCCCTCGTTTTCTCTTCACTCTTTCGGATGCAGTGACAGAGACTTTCCAAGGTGCTCTACCCTATTAACAGGGTTTACGATGGCAGTTCTAGTCATTTCCGCCGAGTCTGCTGCCTTTGTCGGTACAGTAGGAAGTGGGCAGTGTGGGTCGGCACAGCTGTTAAGCTGACCGATCCAATCGGCCGTCACAGGGCCACAACTGCACAGGGCAATCAGTCCCAGCTGTGTGCAGAAATTGGCTTCAGTACTGAAAAGGATATTTCAGCCAGAACAATCTCCATTCCTCTAACAGAAGAAAGACTGGAAACTGTCAATCTTCAATCTCTTTGGCCACTGACATGTCCTAGACCAACCGGCAAGTCCTTGTCTACCCAAGGATTGTTTCACACCTAGTCTGAGAAGAAAACACTGCACACTACATCCCAGCAATGCATGGTTTGAACCCCCAACGACTTTACTAAATAAACCTTTTACATTCCTGCATTGTTTTATTTCAAAGAAATGACTAAGCACACAATGCTTCTCTTACCATGCCAATGGAAGTGTGAAAGCCCAACTTTTAAACTAGGTACTGTATCCGTACACCTTTTCACTCAAAAATTTTAAGTTTTTTTTTAACGGATTTAAAATCGAAAGTTTATTTTTAGTCAATCTACAGAAGAGTTACCAAGTATTTTGGACCACAAAGTTTTCATATTTGATATTCACATCAATAAAATGTTATTAAATGTAATGTCGTTTTTATTTACTCTAACTTAATACTAACTCCTAATATACTCTTGCACATTACAGCTGGTGTCCTTACTGAGGCTAGGATGAACATAATTCACAAAACCAATTCTGCTTATAAATGACATACATTTACACAAGTGGGATAATTTTGAAATATACATTTAGAAAAACCAAAATGACAATCTGTGAAACACAATTTTGGTTAAGTCAAGTGCACTGCTTGCAATTTGTCAGAGATGGGTGTAACGCACTAATAAATTTGTATATATATTACAGTGGAAAACCACACACAGACAACACAAAGGGGAAAGAAATTTTTTTAAAATATCTTGGTCAAATAAATGGCGGGTGATTGGAGTTAACGATTTTGAAGCTGACTAGGGACGCCTTAATGCTGTACACTGGTTATTTCGGGAGCAGAAATAAAAGACAAAAGGTTCACAAGAGCGGATTGGGTTGATCGCTTGAATCTCTTCCAAGCAAGCACTACACCATTCAAACCACAAACACTGCACCAGATCACAATTATAATATGTCTGTTTTTGTTTTTGTCTCCAAGATATGAACATCTCCGTATCAATTAAAATTACCATTCAGCTGTTCTGTTGTCACACTTATCTCCTGTAGTTCATTGTAACATTTCTAATTAATTTTAATCTCAAAATAATGTTTCAGCTTTCTTTTTTTTTTTTTTAAATACTTTTCAAACTAGAGTACGGACCTCCAGGCACTCGTAAGCAGTCAATTGTTAATACTCCACTTTTTTTTTTCAATAACAATAGTACACAAATTTCAGGATTTAGGTTTTTAAAAGTGCAAACCTCCAAGAAATGTTTCGGTTATCACGGAATCACAACAGGTGCACATGTAGTGGGCTCAGTAAAAAAAGTCTACTTTGTGAAAACACACAGTGCCACCAACATTACAACTTCAACTACATGAACCTAAGACACAAGATCTTTCTTACTGAAGAATAAATCCTAAAATTTGTCTATACCTGACATGCACTTTCCATCTCCAAAAAGATATGGAAATACGAATGTCATGATCCTGTTTAGTACAATTTACATATTGTAAATCTCTACTGGTTTTCAAGAGTTTTCTGATTTTTTTTTAGTGTCCTTCATCAATTTAAGCTAACTCAGAAATGAAAGGAAACAGCAGTAAAATTATTTTCAAGCAAGAAAGTGTATCATTGATCTTCACTTGGGTACAATTGTACATTTACAAACCTGGTCCATTCTTCAATAATTTTTTTTTTAAATGTACACCACCTCTCTCCAGTTTTCTAAAAGGGTCCCCTTTTAAACAAAGTTCACTCCAATAAACAACTGAGTAAATATTTTCAAATGACGTACTAACCTTAAGCAAATAAACATTCGCTTCAATCAAATTATTTGTATGCGTACAGGTCAACCTTTTCTACATGTACAATTCCAATTATACATCGGTGAAGCAAACTAGATTGTTAATTCTGTTTACTGTACTCAGTAATATTATGCGAATTGGTTGATCAGCCATAAACACAACCTGACATGCAATTTGTGTGAGCAAAGTAAGCCTTTCCTCTTTCAGTGTAAGAGGAACAATCCGTAAATGAAGTTTCCTGTTGCATTATTCAATAAATTGTGGGTGGGAAAAAAAAGTATGCTGCTCTCATTCATGATGAAAGCTGCTCACGCCAAGTTTTGCTCGTCAAAATGCACGTCACTGTGAAAAACATCACGCTCTCAACGTCTGGATTGTCAATATTTTACACTCATTTGGTGTTCATTTTATTTGACAATGTTTAAAATGAGGCTAGTTTATTCCCTTCTTCCTTAGCATGACTTGACGGACCAATTGACTAATTCATACTTTGGAAGCCGGAGTGGACTCGGCTTCATTTTTACACATGTACTATGCTGCTACTTTTTTTTTTTTTTTTTTTAAATATCTTTCCCCATAGCTACAAATTAAGACTGATTGAAACTAAAATTTTCAAAACTTAGCTGCAGCGCTGAAATATACATGAGAATAATTAATGCGCCATTTTGGAGTGATCTTTAATATAGCAGGGTCATACTCATTCTGTACATAATCCGTGCACATGCAGGCATAGAAGAGACACAAGAACACCGTGATAACGCATTTAAAAGAGAAAAAGAAAGGCTCCACGATTTGATACGAGTCCACTTTTACAAAACTGTGATTGTGCAGTCAACAAATTCATTCTAAAAGTTACTCCGTGTGAAATTCCAGGTCCCCCTTAAGAAATCCTTACAAAGTGCATCGCAGTGTCTCGGCCAAGATAAGATGGCTCCTGTAAAACACTCAAACGCCTACACGCGCGAAAACAGCAGACTGGTTCCGTGGAGTTGTGTGTGTTGAAGCGTTGCGCGTCGAGACAAGGCCAAAAGAAGGTGCACATCTGATTGAGACATACATGTAACGCTGCTGCAAAGTGAGTGACCATGAGCTAGACCACTCAACTGTCGTCATGGACCCAGCATGGACGTGATCCTACTTCAAATGGCGGTATCCTTGGTCTATCGGTCCCTGCCTATGCTAATCTGGAAAGTAAAAACAAAAGTGAAGACCACATTAGTTCGAGGGACCGACATTTACCACGTAAAGCTTCCGTGTTGGCAATGCACCCCTTCAGTCTACCAACAGTCCATACTCAAACTGAAATGAGCCACGGGTCAGTTGGGATAGAGAGCGGGCAGGATCAACTCTATTTGGGCAAGTGCACACGTGTTTATATTACATACAGTACCCTAGCGTGTACATTCCTATCTTCTCGTGTAATTAAAGACGACTCGATGAAATGACTCATTTTTCTTAAACTGCAAACACTATTTTAAGCTGGATTTTTGTCAAAGGTTTCCCTAACTGTTTACTACACATAACCTTGACCCCACATGCCTCCGAAGCTATTGTCCAGAGAAAGGGGGAATGGCGTGTGGATCTCACACGGTCCACCCAAGATTCACACAACCTGCATTGCGTGGAACCGTTTCCTTCTCGGGTCCACGCAAAAAATTTAAAAGATGGCAAGGTTGGCACTCGCATCTGCCTAACGCAAAGTACCAGTACATCTGGAAAAAAGGTTGGCACATGGAGGCCAATTCACAAACATAATTCACAGGCATAACATGGAGTATTTTGGGGTCTCAACATGGCCTCACCCTGTTGGAATACCATACTTACCTGCAGAATGAGAAATTTCTCTATCAAGTCCCATAAAACTCGGGCACAAACATCAATATCGATAGTGCATGTGTGTGCCGAGGTGGGGCCACCAACAACATACATGTCAACATTTCAAAGAACATGCTGAGTAAATCATGGTCATTTCTCATTTGCTCAGAAATAAATGGCATGGGATGCGTGATACAAGTGAAGCCAACAACAGCCATCTGATAATGCTGATTTCATTTTTATTTAATACTAAAACACACTGGTTTACCCCAGACTTAGGCATCCACTACACGCCTATTTGCTGATAAGCAAGGCCCTGCCAAGCACGTAGACATGACCAGATGGGAAGTGAGAGAGGCAGGGCTACTTACCAAACTGACTTCTAAAACAGACCGCAATCCTTGAGATTGTTCTTGATGATGACGTCGGTGACGGCGTCAAACACAAACTGGATGTTGTTGGTGTCCGTGGCACAGGTGAAGTGGGTGTAGATCTCCTTCTGGTCCTTGCGCTTGTTCAAATCTTCAAACTGCATCTGGATGTAGGCAGCCGCCTCCTCGTAGGTGTTGGAGCCTGAAGGAGATATCAAGGCGAAAGGAGTGGGATGTGGAGAGGGGAACAAATGTGGACAACAAGCGCGATTAAGACAAAAATGTTACCCTCTGATAAACTCGGCATGACTCGCAGATGATGCTGGGCACGGGGCGAGTTTGGTTGCAAACTTCACTTCAATCACTGATCAACTGCTGATTAACAACGCGCGAATGCAATCCAGCCAAACTCAAGCCATCGCAGTTCAAAGACTCTGGTAATCACTCACATTTGACGGCTGGCTGTAAGTTTCGTGGAATTCACGGTCAATGACATCTCATATGGTTTATGTGAATGATTCCCTTTGTTGCCCCAGTGTCTGGTTCCAAAGGGTCGAATAGATGGTCTGAACCATCCATCATTCGGTGATGCTGGTCCAATTATAAGTTAACCATAGTCATCAATCAATCATGCCCATGGATGCACAGGCCCGTGACCAGAACAATTTCCTTCTTTGGATACACAGTGCTTTGCACAAGGATGGAGGGAGCCGCTCTAACCACTGGAGGGGAACTTTAGGTTCAGGTTCATTGAACCAAATTCAAACGAGAAGCAATGAATGGAAGTCTCGATCCGGCCATACTGAAATTGAAAGCAAGGGTTTTCCCCCTACTTACCAGTGTACTCCTGGAAACAGATGGTGAGCGGGGACTTGGTAATCTTCTCCTCAAACAGATCCTTCTTGTTGAGGAACAGGATGATGGAGGTTTCGGTGAACCACTTGTTGTTGCAGATGGAATCAAAGAGCTTCATGGACTCGTGCATGCGGTTCTGAAAGAGAACGCGGAAGCCCGTTGCTGGTTATCAACAAACTGATCTCCGCAACACTCCCGCTGAACTTTTGCAACAATCAACTGAGGAATCATGGCTCCCAACGATGTTTCCCTAATACATCCCAAGGCCTGTTCACAATCAAAGCAAATGCAAAAGGGAATGCAACTCAGATAAAAAAAAAAAAACCCACTGGTAAGCCTGACATGACCTGACTGTCTCCAAGCTACGGCAACTGCCCACACTTTCCCAACTGATTTCCTGCAACCGCTGGTTCTTGGCACTACACTGGACGCAACAATCATTCCTACATTTACACAATCTGCCGACTTCATTTTTCTCACTTACTGGATATCGACACACTCCAGAATAATGGAGCTGGAACAGCATGGTACAGTTTATGCCAACATCCACCCAATATCAGACATAGACTTTCTGGAGGAGAGCAATTACGAACCTCTCCTACTGAATTGGACCCAAGACCCTCCCAAAATGGTAAGAAGGTAAGGGATGCTGTACGGCACCCCTCGCTATTACCCGCTAAAAGATCGGTTACGCCCCAGCTTGAGAACTCACCATCTCTTCATCCTCGGCTAGTACCAAGTCGTAGGCACTCAGAGCCACGCAGAAGATGATGGCCGTCACTCCTTCAAAGCAGTGAATCCACTTCTTCCTCTCTGAGCGCTGGCCCCCAACGTCAAACATCCTGTGAGAAAGTGATGAAGTTGTTACTGCTGCACTGATATGGGACATATGGGATGCAGAAAGTGGGATTCGACAAGGGCTTGGGGGAAAGGCCAGTCTATAGATAAATACAGACTGGCCCCTCACTCTTGATCTGCAATGGCCATGTTTTTTCAATGTCAAAGATGTCTTAATCACATAACTGTAAACATTTTTGTTTCCCCCTTACCTCAATTAATACTCTCAAATGATTTTACATTTACATTTTTCCCGGGTGAGAAAATTTACAACTTTTTGAAAATGTCCTTCGGAGACTCGTATTTCATCTCTCTATCAAACACTGGTTTTTGTGGCTGCTTAAATTTACATATCATGGCTGGAGACAAGACTATCATGGACTTGTACCGTGAAATTCATGAATTCAGAGCATTATTCATAAATGAACGACTTGACCCTTTTTCGAAATATGAAGAAGAGGTCTGAATTCGGAACTTGAGCCATGTCTAGCAGAGGATGTTTTCCAAGCACAATTCAGACACATACAAAGAGATTAGAGACAATCTGAGTAAAAAAGTCCCACAGTGGAAAAGCAACAGTAAGCAAAGGCACAGGGCCACATGTGGTTGGCAGAGCAGCTTCATATCCCGAACAAAGGGCCCATTTTTTCCCCTTTTCATTAGAAATCCAAAACCAGCACTGGCAAAAAAGAAACACTTGGGTGTTTCCAAGGCAACAGGGGAGACGAGAGAGAGATACACGTATACACCACAGGTTCAACTTACTTGAAGTGGAGGTCTTTGAAAGTGAAGTGGGTTTCCACGATACCGGTGGTCTTCACTCTTGTCCGGAGCACATCTTGCTGTGTGGGGATGTAGCCCGGAGCGGCAAGTCGGTCCAAAGCATTAAGGTAACTGCAGAGAACGGCCACATCAAAACCAACTGATTACGAGGTACTTTTTCAAAAACTGACAAGGCAGTGAGATGCAAGGTGTCCGGGCTCTTCACCAGGCTCGCAAAGTGATTCTTAAAAGATGCAGAGCCAGGAACCACAGTCATACACTCAACCACCTTCTTCTGGAATGCACAGACAACAATTTAAGACATCCACTGAGGAATCTAATACAGGTGCATCCCACAAGATGTAAAGCAAACAGAAATAAATACAGTGTTATCCCATGATGCTTCTATTTCTTTCATTTCATTTTTTTATCGGGTTATATTTCTTAATGCCCTTCTTCCATTTGCCCCACGGCACATGAACCATCTTCCATTTGCCCCACGGTACATGAACCATCTTCCATTTGCCCCATGGTACATGAACCATCTTCCATTTGCCCCACGGTACATGAACCATCTTCCATTTGCCCCACGGTACATGAACCATCTTCCATTTGCCCCACGGTACATGAACCATTCTGCATGCGTTCACTGGGATTTGATCATTCCACACCAAGTTGACTTTTACTGCATAGTTTCAAATTACGAGTTTACGTTTCATTTCTGCCTGTAAGTGTTCAAACACCCAGTTTTCACAAATAGCCAAACACATTTTCCCCCGATCCTGTTATTACCATTTCAAAGTTCAATCTACATTCACTACTCTAACATTTAGATCAAGGCACAATAAGCTGTCCCAGTAACTGCCACATCATAAATTGTAAATATTTAAACAAGAAATACAAACGTATTGCCACACCTGTAAACAGTACTCATTCCGTAACGGAAGTACCGGTGCTCATAACAGGCACGGCAAAGTATTGTGTTTTCTCTTCTTCCACAGTGTGAGGTCAAATGCACAAATCTTACAACCCTACTTCATGTACATGTATGGTTCTTCACCCCCTTTGTTTTGGGTTGCATGATTTTTCTTTAGTATTTGTTTTCTTCCTTTGTTCAGTTGTTTGTTTGTTGGATAGTTGATTTAGTTCTTGGTGTTCTTTTCTTTGTTTTAATGGAGTCCTAGGAGCTGCAAGCTGCACTCACTATGAAGCCGAGTCATTGAGCTGATATTCCCTGGATCTACTGAAGCAGCCCTGGACCCCGTTGTCTGCCCATAACCGCTTCATGACGGCGGCTAGCTCGGGGCTGAGCTCTCCTTCCTCTGCCTGGCCAGCCAGGGCGAACAACTGCCGCGCATCATCCTGGAGGAAGAAACGGGGGAAAAGGGATGGGGGAAGTACACAGACAAAAAAGCGATGAGTTACGGGAGGGGACATAAGCTGTCAGCTGGAATGAGGCTGGGGGAAACATTTGCCCTGGTGTCTGACTGATGCTGTCCCATCATCAGAGCTACGTGTACATGTATCCCGGATGTTCCGTACATGTACAGTACATGTACACAGGTACCTGCATGTGGATGTTACACGTACATGTACATGCACATTTGCATGTACATTTGAAGCAGTGGCACAAACTGCCTATGCATGCGAGACAGATTAGCAAGAGTGCGATCAGTGTACACGTGTTTTGGTCTCTATAATAACTGAAAGACCTATACTATTTTACACAAATACCTGTGAGTAAAGGTTTAAAACAGCATTTCTTAAAATGCTACAAGTGCATTATTCCTCCCTCAGAATGACACTAAATGAAAAGGATTCAATCTGTAAATGAAACGGTTATGCATGGATGCATGTATTGGTAGTAAGTACACGTAAGCTATGGGGAAACTATTTTGGAAGATTAAAAACCAGTTAAAAAGCATTTTATCTAAAAGTTTTTCAGCTACAGTAGATACAGTACAGGTGCATGTGTACAGGTGCACAAACCCCAGCACCGTAGTTGTGGGGACATACACTCGACATTACACCTATTTTGTGGGGACCGAAAACGTTGTGGGGACTCAGAAATGTCCCCGCAACTCGGTTCGAATTTCCCCAACAAAAGAACTTGTCCCCTTAACGGGGTGAATGCCTACCC